>JAXGGA010018191.1:0-22637 GCA_038373865.1 Uloborus plumipes
TAATATTATTTATTTATTGAATTATACTTATGTCATAACTAGTGCATTGATGCAATTTTCTCGAACATTACTTTAGGTTATTGGAAAGTTTTTGCAAAATTAAATTATGCCTCCTAGAGCTGTATTTTAACGCCAGAATTTTTCAAAACGCAGGCAACTGCATTTTGTTTATTATGTTTTCACGTTATTTATTGTGCCCCTTAAGTATTAAAATTTGGCTCTTGAGAGCGAAAGTTTCAACTTAATTGCAGGGTTTCCAAACTTTTTGCAGAGTGTTTCTCTGTTATTACACCCCTCAGACTACAATTTCTCAACTTTTGTAACAGGGGTATAAATACTTAACGAAGTGTGTTTTTGTATTGAATCTGAATTGATGCATACTATATTCTCGTTATTAATACAGGGTGCGGCAAAAAAACTCGGACAAAGTTTGTCAAGTCCTGACACCAACATGTTTTACCGTATACAGATAATTATTTTTTAAAAATATTCTACATGTTTTCCTGCATTGAGGAGTGCAGTGTAGATTTTGTATTCATCAATGTTGTTTTGTTTGCAGAATGACAGAAAGATGCGTTGCTTTTTTTTTACTGTTTCGAGCTTGTAAACGTCAATTCCTTTGCTCAAAGTTCCTCGACAGGCTGTTTTCGATGCAATTAGCCGGTACAAAGTGCTTGGTCATGACTTACGCCGTCCAGGAAGCAGAAGTAAACGGACCGTGAACACATTTTCCAACCGTAGGCTCATCAAGAAGCGAGTGCAGCGAAATTTGAGGATCTCCATTCAAAAAACCGCTCGTAAGATCGAATCAGCAGCCGATCAGTTCGGCGAATAGCTAAACAAGAACTCAAACTAAAGCCGTACAAGCTCCTAAATGTGCAACTTCTCACTGAAGAGAAAAAGCGCACAAGACTTCAAACATGTCGCCAGCTCAAGCGTCGGGCCGCAGGTGAGAGATGAAGGCGCATCCTCTTCACAGATGAGAAGCTGTTCACTGTCGAACAGGCGCATAACCGCCAAAACGACAGAATCTGGTTCACTGAAGCTCCTGGCACTTCGACCATCGTCAAACACTACCAAAATCCACAATCGGGGATGGCCTGGGGAGGAATTTGCGACAGCGGCAAAACTCCTCTTGTTTTTGTGGATTAAGGGGTCGAAATCAGCCAAGAAGTGTTTTGCCGCAACATTTTTCAGGCCGTCGTACTTCTGTGAGCCCAGCAGCACTTTGGTGATGATGATTGGATGTTCCAGAAGGACTCAGCGCCGGCTCACAGGACAAAAACGACTCAGGACTTGTGCCGGACCCATTTTTCAGACTTCATCTCCTCTACAGAATGCCCCCTACTCACCGGATCTGAATCCCATGGATTACAGTGTGTGGTCCATTTTGGAGGCCAGGGCCTGTGCGAAGCCCCACAAAAGCTTGGAGTCGCCGAAGCAGTCGCTTCTTTGAGAATGAGCCCGATTGTCGCTGAAGGAGCTGCGGCCCATCGCAGAAAATTTCAAGTTACGTTTGGATCTGTGTATCACCGCTGAAGGAAGCCACTTCGAAACCGGCTGAGTATATTATTGTAAGAAGTCTATGTCAACATTATTAATTGTTGTTTTGCTAAATTTCTTTCATTTAATAAAATTATCACAATTAATCTTTGTCCGGGTTTTTCTGCCGCACCCTGTATGAATGGACTACTCTAACAGGAAGTACCTAGTAGTTTTCTATTATTTGCATATATATTCTTTATTTGTTATTGTTTTCAATGCGTATGTAAATAATGTAATTTTTTTTCTTTCTGGTAAAAGTTGAATTTGTTAGCTACCCTCAAATACCCAAACCAGAATACTTCATCTTCATGGCCTTTTCAAATGCATAAGATAAAAAAAGTTTATTCCAAAAGTTATAATACGTTTAATCCGGGGTCCAGATCGTCCGCGATTCGTTTAATGAAATCCTTACAGTTAGAAAAATTTATCGTTCTGATATCTCTAGCTATTGAAATAATGTAATCTGAGTCAACGAAAATCATGCAGGAGAAGTAGTAATTTTATTTTTATGTATATTCTTAATTTGTTATTTTCTAGTTTTGTGATAAATATGAATTAGTGTTGTTACAAGTGAAACGTGACTTCGTTTGCGACCATGAAATAGCCGAATATCTCAAAGCCATTTTTATACGCATAAAACAAATGACAACTCTGAGAGTAGGGAAGCAATAGTTTGCTTTATATGGGGGGGGGGCAGTGGCGTAGGAAGGGGGGGCGGCCTGTCCCGGGTGCCAGCTTCCGAGGGGGTGACAAAAACTGTCCGTGCTGAATTTTGTGTATCCCTTCCTCCGAAAAAAACAAACACATTAAAAAAATGACATGGGTTAATGCAACACTTTTATGTGTTTATTGCATTATGTGACTGAATGATTTAACGCGTGCTTACTGAAATATGGGTGGGGGGGGGGGCACTGTCTCTTGCCGTCTATAAGAAAGCAGCCGCTACTTTGGTAAGAACTGTTGCATTCCATCTTGTTTTAGAGGAAAATTATCGCGTTGGGTGGAAGTTCCGAAACTGAGGGCGGAGACAAATAGGGGTGCCTCAACGACAGATGAGGGGTGCCGCGAAGAAGTGATGATATTAAACCCAAGAAAACAAAAAAAAAAACTGATAGATAAAATTCAAGTACTTTAGTAAAATTGAAATACGAACTATGATTTTTAGTTTTGTACTCTTACCACTTTTGCGATTTTTTTAATCCGTAGAAATATACATTTGTGTTTATTTGGGACGGGCTCAGCTGGAGGGCAAGGGGGCCAGTGGCGTATCCAGGGGGGTACCAAGGGACCAATGCACCCCCCAAGATTTTGTAAGACTATAAAAAATGGTGGCACCGAATTTTGAAAAAACATGTAACCTTCATGTAAATATGCTTCAGGTTTTTTCAATGAAAAATACTTTATGGACACTCAAATATTGTCATATTATTTTCTGTTTTTGACAATAAGAAGCAAAACTAATTGTTATTCTGTAATTGTGGAAATGTAAGAGGAAAATGAGCGATGTACCCGCGCCTTATTGTTCTTGCATGATATCCATTTTTGTGAAAAAAAATAAAAAAAAAAAATAAAAAAAAAATAAAACAATCTTTGAGCAACGTTCAATAGAAAAAATTAAATCGAAATACTGAGTTTTTAAAGTTTCACCATATTTCTTGATTTTTTTCCTTTCTCATCAGTGTCGATGTTCGATGTGCACCCCCCAAAATCAATTCCTGGATACGCCACTGAAGGGGACAATTCCCAAACCCCTCCCCTTAGGAATCCGCTTAACCCATCATCGGGGGATTTTTTTTCCGGTCGTAAAAAATATATCGTTCATTATGGGATAAGTTACGAAAATAATTTTGTCGTTCTATTCTCAAAATTACGTCAGACATTTTCTCCCAGGTACAAAGCTGCAGTTGCCGTTTCTTTCTTTTTTTCCCTACTCGAGTAAAAGACTGGACGACTGAAGAAACGAAGAGACATCTCCTGGGGGTAAAGGAAGTGACAGCAGATCTTGGGGGATCGCGAATTACGTCGCCAGTCGCGCCATTCACCATTGTATGATTGTGCATCAGTCAGACAGTTTAATTAGTGTAACCGGTTTTGTGTGAAAAATCTTTTAAATATACTACGGATTTTTGTACGTCCTTCAAATCAAAATGCAACCGGGACGAAAGGGCGATTTTCCAAATTGTCTCGTTGTTTTTTTTTTTTCTTTTGACTCGAAAATCTCTTGCGCCAGAGAATTTTTAGTTATTGGGTTTTATTCGTATAAACACCTTTCACAGGCGTCATATCATGAAAATTTATTTACCTAATCAACATTTAAAAAAAAGAAACAAAAATTTAAATTTTTCCAAAAATTTGAAAAATGGCGTGGTGGTGGGGTGACAACTAGAACTCCGCCCCGGGTGCCATCAGACCTAGCTACGCCACTGGGGGGGGGGTATTCTTAATTTGTTATTGCATAATTTTGTATGATGTAATGTTTTTACTAGTAAAATGTGAATTTGTTTGCTACCATCAAATACCCGAATATATGTATTAGAAGAAGTTGCAATGCGTTTCCTCCTGTTCTTAAACTTAGAGAAATTAATTGCTTTGGTCTCTTTGTAGCTATTAATTTAAATGATCTAATATAAATGGAAAAGTACTGTAGGGAAGAAATAGTTTTATTTGCCCATGTACATTCTTGATTTGTCATTGTATAATTTTGTAACATCAGTTTTCAATGTATTTTGTTAATGTATAGTTTTCTCAGTTGTGAAAGTTGAACTTGTTGGCTACCCTCAAATACTGAGCGAACCTGAATACCCCGAAGGACTTTTCAAATGTATAAGATATACTGAAAGTTGCAATGTGTTTAATCCAATCCTTATGCTTAGAGAAATTAATTAATAAATAATGGAATAATGTAATCTAAAACGAAAATTCTAGTAAGGAAGTAAAAGTTTTCTTTATATTTATATTCTTAATTTGCTATTTTATAGTTTTAGTCTTTTCTCAAATGAAGCTTGAATTTGTCTTCTGTTACCATGAAATACTTGAGTGCCCTTTTCATGTATATAAGATAAAGGCTCATTCTGAGGGTAGGGAAGTAGTTTTTTTTTTTTTTGTAAATGTTATATTCTCAACTTGTTATTTTAGTTTATATGGTATAGTTTTCTGCCTTGTGAAATGTGATTTTAATTGCTATTTAATACCCGAATATATATTCAAGATAAAGTTGCAATGCCTTGCATCGGCATCCAGTTATTACACTAAGAGAAATTAATACTTTTGAACTCTCTATAGCTATAAATTAACATAATATAATCTAAACGGGAAGTCTAGCAGAGAAGAAGTAGTTTTCTTTGTATATATTATTCTTAATTTTCCATTCAATAGCTTATTATTAATAGTGAAATGCGAACTTGTTTGATACTATGAAGTACACGAAAATATGAATAAGATGCACTTATTCCGAGAATTTAAATGCGTTTTATCAATTCTTATACTTAGAGCAATAAATGATTTTGATCTTGATCTTTCTGTACCTATCAAAAGAAGGTAGGGAAGTAGGTAGTCGTCTTTGGACGCATATCCTTAATTCATTGTTGTATAATTCTGTTATATATAGTTTTCTGTGCAGTTGTTAATATATAGTCTACTTACTAAGGAAATTTAAATTTGCTACCATCAAATATCCGATTACCTTAAAAGCACTATTCAAATGCATTAATGTATAAGATAAATTATTTATTCTGACAGTTGCAAATACGTTTCATTCAATTCTTACCGTGAAAAAAATTAATTATCCTAACCCCTCTGTAGCAAATTTTATCTATTGATGTCAATGTTCTTATTTTTTGAATCAAATTAAAATAGTTACAGGAAATACATTCTAATTTCGTTTCAATGTTTATTTTTCTACCAAATACTGTTCATACCTTTTTTCAATCTATGGTCCTGATAATTTTAACTGGGCTTGGCATCACGGCTCTATGCAAACGGACACATATAGTTTTGGGGCGTATTATATAGACAGATACACAGCGAATGCAAAATTAAACTAATACTTTGTTGGGTATCAGGGACCAGAGCAAAAAAAATGAAAAGATGAATAAAAATAAAAGAAATCTCAGTTTATATACCAGGTAAATAGAAAACGAAAAGTGAAGAAAGTAATATCAAAATATTAAATACATGGCGGCTAGTTCCCTGTGATACAATAAGACATTATTTTATGCATATTAACCCCTACTCCCGCTAAATTTTTGTATATATGTGTCACTGGTTTATGAATATGCCCCCCCACCCAAAAAAAAATATATTTTATATATACGCCACTGCGCCTCACAACTGCAAAGAAGTGTACAATTTAGACCTGATTTGATACATCTACATCGAGTACACATTTCTTTGCACTTGCATGATATTAGTTCTCGTAATTTATCCATTGTTATTTCAGGGTTGGAAAACCAAAGGGGTTCAAACTCATCGCCGATTTCTTTCCATCCCCACTGACGAGGATCTAAGAGCTGAAAATTGCGAAAGAAAAATTTCATCTTTCTAAATAGATCTTTTAAAGCGCTTTCAGATGATATTTTTGAGTTTTGCAATATTTCAATCTATGATGGAGTTTTAAGCAGTTAAACGAACGTATTTACCTGTAAAAGCGGCCATTTTAATGACGTCATCACAGGTGGGCCCTTTGACCCCAGAAAGAAAAATTAAATCTTTCTAAATAGATCTTTTAAAGCGCTTTCAGATGATACAGTTGAGTTTTGAAATATTTTAATCTATGATGGAGTTTTAAGCAGTTGAACGAACGTATTTACCTGTAAAAGCGGCCGTTTTGATGACGTCATCACAGGAATGACCTTGACCTCCGATGAAGTGTCTCCCGGCGTTTTTTTTGCCCTCCTATGTGAATATAAGCCCCACATAAAATTTCAAACTGGTATCCGGAAGTGAAATATTTTGGCTGTTTTTGTCGCTAACTCCACAGACTATTGGGAAAATGCTACTTGCCGCGTTACTGTAGCTACAGACAGGCACAGACATTTTGGCGGGAGTTTTTCTCGTGATGGATGGACCGACTTTCTTTTAGTAAGTCTGCGAAGAAAAAAAAGTTGAATGATATTTGTCTTTCTGGCGACTGTAAATCTGGAGCTTTGTAAAAATAGTGATCGTCTATAGAGTCATTCCATAGTGACCAACGTAACATTCAGAGCTGATTTTATAACTGTTTTTACTAGTAACTTAAAGGATAAAAAATATTTTTTAGTTATGCTGGTGGATGTACAATGTACATGGTATCTATGTACCATTTCTGCTAAGAATTTAAAACAAAAATACTAACAGTATATTTTTTTCAACCAAAGTAACAACGTGACTAACGTAACATTTTTGCAACACTGAAAATTCGTGCTCATGTTGTGAGGCAAAAATTTCTCAAAGTTAAGCAAGTGTGAATGATATATTTGAAAAATGTGTAAAGTTGGCTTTTGAAAACATAAAACACATTTATTGAACCTTAATTTTTTTTTTAGTCTTAAGTCTCACTTTTTCCCAAGATGGCGTGTGACTAACGTAACTATCGAATACCAAGCAGTAAACACACTACAAACTCTTTATTATGGCTAATCTCTGTGATAATTACAATACTTTTTCAATGTTTTTTAACTTCTTATGCTGTATGATTTTTATTGAGAAATTTATTTTTTGGCACTTTTTTCACTTCGGTATTTTTTTTTCTTCGGCTGAGGTTGACATTGCTATGGAATGGCCCTATATCGGTTTGTAAACAATAAAAATATGTATAAAGCAGTGAGTAACCGCCCCTAAGCAAGGGCCAAGGCAGAAACATGCAATACACCGCCAACTCGACCATTTCGATCCATGGACAGCTGTTTCGAGCTTGTTCTGCTCTCATCAGCATGGAATACGAAAGTTGTCGAGTTGGAGGCAAAAATCCTCTTATATAGTAAAAAGAGCCAAAAAAACTGGTAGCTAATGTGAAATTAGAATACCAGTGAGCGCGAGCGACCGCACTTAGTGCGTTACAACTCGTAAATTTTTTAGGCACAGCGCAAAATATAAAGCAGTGAGTAATCGCCCAGCAGAACAAGCTCGAAACAGCTGTCCATGGATCGAAATGGTCGAGTTGGCGGTGTATTGCATGTTTCTGCCTTAGCCCTTGCTTAGAGGCGGTTACTCACTGCTTTATACCTTGCGCTCTGCCTAAAAAAATTTACGAGTTGTACCGTACTAAGTGCGGTCGCTCGCTGGTATTCTAATTTCCCATTAGCTACTAGTTTTTTTTTTTTTTTTTGGCTCTCTTTGCTATATAAGAGGAATTTTGCCTCCAACTCGACTACTTTCGTATTCCATGCTGATGAGAGCAGAACAAGCTCGAAACAGCTGTCCATGGATCGAAATGGTCGAGTTGGCGGTGTATTGCAAATAAAAATATGATTTACTTTTAATTAAAGAAAATTTTTACGTATTTTCCTAGAGAAGAAAAACCCTTTGTTTTTACCGCCAGCTTAGTTTCATATCCAGAGACTGCGGACATCTCATTGAAGCTTGGATAGCCAAACAAACAAGGAGCTAATGTAAAATTTTAGCCTTGGCTTAGGGGCTATAACTTATTGCGTTGTATATTTTTATTCCTCTACTACCCACCATAACCGGTCACATTGAATTTCATCACATTTCTCTATTGGAGCATTATTCTTTCTTCGTTGACCAGTGTAATTATCAATATGGCCGCTCAACATTTAGGTTGTTGGTACTAACACAATATTTTAGTTACATAGTCGCAAACTATTTTGAAGAAACTTCAAAGTCCACATGTGTCTGTTAACTTTATTTTAGTGATGCAACGAATATTCGGCTTCGGCCGAACACCTAGTCTACTATTCGACCTTGGGCGAATACTGTGCAAAAAAAGTATTTAATTTTCGCACGTAGAAAGTTCTATAATTTTTTAAATTATTCTTTTGCTTAATGGGCATTTCAAAGAAAACCTTGTTATACTATGATGCTTAGCCATTTTTGAGGGTATTCAATAATTTTATTGTCAACTAAAACTGGGGTGTACTACAAATCTTGATTATCTTGACACATAAAATAAATCTATACAAAATCCTAGGATTAAGCAGAAAAACAAAATTATTTTTCTGGCATATTACAAAACTTGGGAAAATTTATTTTATTTTACGAAGCTAATTCTAACTCATAAAAGATTTAAATTGATAAAATATAAGCATAAATCATACATGAAACAAAAATCAGTTCTTTCTTCTTCAAAATAAAATATGTGCATAAAAATCAAACGGTATGACAGAAATATATTTCTTTCCCATTCTTTTAGTTTTAACAACAGTTAAATATTGTAAGTTAAAATGTAATAGCATTGATATTTTTCCAGCATAACATTTCAAAAATATTATTGTTTGAGCTGCATTTAAATATTTTGCATGCCCTTTAATTCCTCCTCTCTCTATATTTCGGGTCATTCATTCCACGTCAAATCAACACAATTTTTGACAAAATTTTACCTCACCCCCTCAGATTTTGATGAAATTTGGTACAGAGGTAGTGTTCATATAGACATGTAAAACTGTAATTTTTTTTGGAAAAATACGAATCGGTTTTGAAGATACAGCGCAGTAAAAGTAACAATAAGGGGTCAAAACACGTGAAAGACACAATTTTCAAAATGACCTAAATTTTTTTCTAATTGAGATAGAGACCTGAAACAAGTGCCATTTGACAGCATTTTAATGGCCTTTTGAATGATATACAACATGATCACGTCGAAAAAGAATTTATTTTAATTAAATTTGAATTAAAATTTAAAAATTAAATTACTCAAAATTCGCCGCCTCAATTTTTTTCAAATTTTTTTATAAAAATGCTTACACACTACTTAAATGGCTGTATATAGAAGTTTCAAGATGGGCTTATAATGGGTTCATGTTTAAAAACATCATTGAATAAAGCAGTAATGGATCTACAGCACAATTTAGCATAATATAGCATGCACTAAGAAAATATTGTATTTAAGGGATGAAATGGATTCAGTTTGATTAGCTAGTTAAATTTCAAGTAGCTGATTTCTAGAGTTTCTGTTGTGACGTCTTTCCTTCTGAATTTTTCTAGAGGAATGGGGGGGGGGGGAGTGCAATGACTACAGACAATGTAAATACACCCAAAAATAGCAAAAATTATGCAAATATAAATGAAGATAGGTTGATTTCCCTGTTCCAGGGGTAGTCCCCCCCTTTCATCATTTATTTATCTATTTACCTGTTGTCATGTCTTTCATTTTGAATTTTTTTAGCGGAATGGGGGGCCCACGGCTATCGACTTAATACAAAACCATACCCATTTAACCCTTTAAGCGCCATGTATTAAACTTTAGGCACCCTTAATAATTTTTGTTTTGTCCTCCAAGTAATTAAGTTAGATGTTTTGAATTCAACTTGAGTTGAATAATGAAGTTAATAATTTTATTGGTATTTTTTCCCAAAATTTTGTACATTAAATTCACCCAGTGAAATGTCTAAAAGCGGAATTTTACGTCGCGGAAAATCAAAGGGTTAAATGAAAATAGGTTAAAATTTACCTTTTCCAGGGATCCCCCCCCCCCCCCCATTCTCTATCATTAGCTTTATGTTTTGGTGGGTGGTGTATATACAAGCCGTGTGAGTTCCACTCTGACCTGCAAGTGTACAATACTTTGGTCTCAGTTCAGCAAATTTTGGACAAAATTATCTTAAAATTGGGATATTTATCTTCATAAGATCTATATCATAGATCTTATAATCTTCAAAAGCCTCCATCAAGTCACAGAGAATCAATCGTTTGGATATTTTTATATTCTCCTTTTTCGTTCGAACAGATATACAATCTTTCATTCCTGGTAATATTTTGCTAATTTCATCATTTTCACAGAACGCTTTTATGTTTTCTGCAATGTCAGGATGAAAACTTTTTCCTGGTCTTTGATTAGGGCTAGTCAGGATACCTTTATCTTGTAAGAGTCTTTTTGATTTTCTTACCAGGTATTTAGGATCATTGAGAATTCTGGCATTATTTTTCATATACTACATGAATCTGGCAAGCAGGTAAGTATCATTAAATGTTAACATTAGAAGAATCAGCAAATTTAGTTTTCTAATTATTTAAAAGTGTTCCTTCAGCTGTTTGAGGCTCACTCTCAGAATATGTTTCAATATTAGTAAATAGTTCGCATTTCAATGCAGCATTGATCTTTTTCATGTTACTTGCTGAATAAACTGTTTTTTCTGATTTCCTTTTGTCTATTGAAGATTCTCCCTATTCTTGTAGTGACACATTTAATGTTTCAACAATTTCCAACTTTGGAGCAAAATTTGGATCACAACTTTCAAAACATAACTGTCTTCAATATTCTGGCCTGAGTCATCATTTTTCTGAAAAAGAGACAATTCTTTTCTACAAGTATGGCAAATTTTGGCATTTTCAGGAACTCCACTCAAATATTCTGTCATCCAGTCTGCAACATCGTGTAATTTCTTTTTCTCTTACCTGTGGTTATTCTTTTTAAATGGATTAAAGTACTGTGTAGTAAAGTATCTTTGACCAGCCATAGTTTAAATTTTAAATAATATTTTCATTTTACCCTAGATTTACAACACTTAATACTTAGACGGCTTTTAACATTACTGAGTACATTAATTTTAGTATATGCAAAATAATAAGAATTTAAAACTAAAATTTCAATTTCCTTTGATTCACTAATGCATTAACAGAAACTCAGTATTACCACTATATCTTCAACCTACTCCAATAAGACAGACATCTGACTTTGAGGCTGATCAGAATTCACACTAAGCTTGAAACATGGAAGTTGGCGATTTACAAAATATACTCGTATCTTGACACCTTACATCCGCCAGATGTATCTTAATATATAGTTTTATTCCTTCTTGCTTGGTTATATTTAATGGAACATTATTTAGATGTGGTAACAAATTTTTGTTACATTTTCCATCCTTCTTTTGCAATCACGAGATCACCTTAATGACTACCGAATTACTTATAAGCATTTTAATTTTTTAATAGCAAGTTACCATTCAAATAATTGATAACTTGGTTTAATATAGTAACATTTTTAAAAATGATGTGTAAGCATACATCAAAATGAATTTCCTGAGATTTATTTATATTAACAAAATTAAAATTACGAAAAATTCCTAGAACAAAATATTTTTCTGTCCAGATTACTAGATTTGCAAACTATTACCTATATTTATGAGTAACTCTTCAACATGCAGACCCGCCATTTAGGGAAGGGGGGGGGGGAATAGGGAAATTAACCTATTTCCATTTGTTTTCGGTGTTTGTATGGTGTTTGCTGTTTTGGGGTGGAATTGTCATTGAGTCTGTAGTCGTTGCACCCCCCATTCCACTGGAAAATTCAAAATGAAAGAAATGACAATGGATAAATAGATAAATCAATTATGATGGGGGGGGGGAGTGGAAGAGGGGCTTTCCCTGGAATAGGGAAACCAACCTATTTTCATTTAAGTGGGTATAATTTTGCCGTTTTTGGGTGTATTTACATTGGTTGTAGTCGTTGCCCCCCGCCCTTCCCCTAGAAAAATTCAAAATGAAAGACTGACAACCGGTAAATGAATTAAATTAAATTAATTGCAAATACTATTGGAATCAGCTAATTGAAATTTAACTAGCTAATCAAACTGAATCCATCTCATCTCTTAAATATATTTTTTCTTAGTGCTATAGTGCTACAACCATGCTATATTATGCTATAATTGTGTTGTAGATCCATTACTGCTTTATTCAATTATTTTTTTTAAACATGAGCCCATTATAAGCCCATATTGAAACTTCTACAGCCATTTAAGTAGTGTATAAGCATTTTTATAAGAAAAATTTGAAAAAAATTGAGGCGGCGCATTTTGAGAAATTTAAATTTTAAATTTTAATTCAAATTTAATTAAAATACATTCTTTTTAGACCAAATCATGTTGTATATCATTCAAAAGGCCATTAAAAATGCTGTTAAATGGAACTTGATTCAGGTCACTATCTCAATTAGAAAAGGTTTCAGATAATTTTGAAAACTGTATCTTTCACATGTTTTGACCCCTTTTTGTTACTTTTACAGCGCTGTATCTTCAAAACCGTTTCGTATTTTTCAAAAAAAATATTTACATTTTTACATGACTATATAAACACTACCTCTGTACCAAATTTCATCAAAATCTGAGGGGGTGAGCCCTGAACCCTGTGTTGAGTTGACACGGAATGACCCTTTCTCTATTTATTTGTCGAGCATTGGATTCGCATATAAGTGTTTTTTTTTATTGATAATCTACTAATTAATATATTTTTTCAGAGAGAAAATATTCAAATGAAATGGTCCAACTAGCACCAGAACGTGTCTGGGTTGTTAAAGAGTTTTTTCCTTTGTTATTAAACAAGTATTTGAATGAATTAAACCTCAAGATTCTTGAAGAGTTTGGTGCAAAATGTACAACGAAAATTATTTCTAAAATAGGAGAAGTAAGTTTTTTCAATGAAAATTTAATAAAGCTATTTAAAAATAGTTGTAAATGCGAGTATTTGCAGTTTAAAATTTAAATCTAAAATTTCCGCATCAGCATCAAGCAAGGGTATATATATATATATAGCACAGTAAGATGTCTCCCTCCAAACATGGTTTCCTAACTACCGCACTTCTAGAAGGTAGAAATATTTCAAGACTAGGGCCTGATGCAAAACTTTTTGAAAATCACAAATCTCGCTTAGTTTTGTAGCGAGTGATACAACGACAAGCGGTCAGCTTTCCCTGCCCTGAATTACGCAAGTCTTCTGATTAAGCAAGACTGCGAAATTATCCTAATTTTTATGATAACCAACAATATTTTGTCCTGGTTTTCATCTCTTTTTCCTGAAATTTCAGATTTTTTTTTTTAAATTCAATTTTACTGGTCTCCTAAAAGGTTTACAGCTTGTTCCTAGGAAGACATAGACCTATAAATTCTTTTAAAAATGACCTTAATCTTTACTTTCAAAGGTTAAATTAGTGATGCATTGATTAATCAGTGGTAAACAGAAAATACCATTTCTAGCTGCTTAATCAGTTGAATAATTATTTTGATATTCAGATTTTTTTGCCTCGCACAGGGCAACTGCTAAATGAATGTTAGTGGAATAATCGACTTTTTTTTTTTTTTTAAATTTTCATTTAATATTTTCTTAGCATGATATACGGGCAAAATTTTTAATGAAAAAAGTAATGAAAGGAAGGAGATAAGAGAAACAAAAAGAGGGAAGGGGGACCGATCTCTAAAATATTGATTTTTACGGACATGAAATAAGAAAAGGGACCAGTTGAGAGCTCTGCCGTTTCCCGTCTTTTTAATGTCGAATGTTTCCTGTAAAAAAAATCATGCACACATATAAACTTGATTACAATATCTAATAACGTACCTTTCATCGCGATACTGTCGACCCCGTTTAATCGGGTAACGGATAAACGACGAATATCCTGCTTATACGATTAAAATATCCTGGAACCGAATATTTCCATACCATAGACGCAGTGTTAAAGATCCCAGCGTAATTGAATAATTCTTGGAGCCTACAGTACATGGAGATAACATAGGGGTTTCAATATTGTACATGTATCGGTATATAAGTACGCTGCACACTTTAAAAAATATTAAAAGTGTCTTTGTATTTTTATAATTTCTTATCCTGATTTTTTTACACAGCCTCAAACATAGCTAAAATCTCGTTACTGTCGGCCCCGCTTAAACGAATACTGTCGGTTCCGAGAAATATCATTCGATTAAGCGGGGTATTCGATTAAACGGGGATCTTTAACATTGCGTCAGCGGCACGGGAAATATTCGGTTCCGAGATATTTTATTCGTATAAGCGGGGTATTCGTTTATCCGTTACCCGACGACAACATATCCATATTGCTGAATATCCCATTTTACTTCTCCCCATTTGTAGCGAGTTCCCGCTTAACTTGAAAAACCGCTCGTTGTGCAACCGTTGGTCCTTGATGTACACTTAAATTGCAAAAATGTTCAAAATAAGGTGTAGAGTTACAAATTACTCTAGCATTTTACTTGTTTTGTATTGTATGCCGTTACATTAGATCAGGGCTTCCCAAGCTTTTTTGTTCCGTGGACCCCTTGCCTAGTTTTCGAATGTCCCGTGGACCCCCTTCCTTGGGGTCGTTCCAAAACTAATCGGGAGTCGTAATAATATAATTCAGACATTCTAAAACCGGGAATTAAATTGTTAAGTTCCATTTATTGATGTTCTAACACAACCAGATGACAACTTTCTAAAAGATTCAGTTTGACAATTTTACTGCAGGTGTAAAAATTTAGAATTTAAGTGAAAAGAAATCAGATGAAGAGAAAACTGTAACTTTTTTATGCATACTTTCACAAAAATAATGGTCCAACACTTAAATCAGCTAATATTCTTACATAGAGTAGGTGTACGATGAAAAAAAAGAGATTTTTAAGTAGGACAGAGTGAATTTGGTGCATCAACATAAGGACCCCTATTTGCCTAAACGTCAATTTTTCCTTTCCTCTATATGGACCCCTTTTGCAGTTCGGGGGCCCCTGGGGGTCCCTATGGAACACTTTGGGAACCACTACATTATGTGAACAAATGAATTCAGCAACTCATTCCTCCATTTTGACAATATATCTCCAAGTTGGCTAAAGGAAGAGTCAAACAAGACCCTACACAGAACCTGCATATGAAATTTTAACCTTCGGCAGTGTACTACTTTTATTAAGCTACGCAATGTACGTATTTCCGAACGTACCTAGGGTAGGGACGTCACGAGAAACTTCACGCTAATTCAGGGCTGAATTTACGTCCAAGCCATGGCTTGGGACCCCGCTCCGTTGGGGGCCCCCAACTTCAAAAACATTTTATTATTCGTTTCGAGAAAAATTATTATACATGAAAAAAAATTCTATAGTACTTCTTGAAAAGCTTGAAAATTAAAAATAATATAGTAATGAATATTAAATTTTAAAATTGATATTAAATTCAAGGGGAAGGGAATAAGGGGGCCAATGTAAAAACATGGTTCTCACGTTTCTATAAGACACATTGATTGAGATCAGTGACAAATTTATACGTATGGAAACTCGCCGCAACGCATTTTAGGAGGACCACGTTAGAGGAGAACAGAATTACATAATTAATTTTCAATAAACAGTTGTATTCTCATTGGCAGCCTCTATGTCAGGTGAAAAAAGGGCTCTCTCGCAATTGCAACATTGTAAAACTGCCACTGCTGGAAATAACTTTGTGTGACCCACATCTTTCATACCTGGCTGCTCATACATCTATTACATACTACTTCTATTACATACTGCAAGTACTATTTAAGGACGGAAAAAAAAATCACAGCGTCTTTTTCCTTTTAGTTTTCTGCTCTATTTGTAATGTAAAAATCTAGACCCTTGTGGCACCCAAGCGCTTATATGCCTGGGGCCGAGGTTATATTGCTTACACGAGTGACAAAGTGCCTATCAGTAAGATAGGATTTGATAATGTCAATGAAAGCATGGGGAATCCCAAGGTGTGTAAGTTTGTAAAGGAGTGCTGGAATCCAAATCCTTTCAAATGCTTTAGCTCAGTGTTTCTCAACCTTTTTGCGGATACCGCCCCCTTACGGTGTCAAAATGTTTTCAACGCCCACTACTTATTTTGAAAGGTTATGTGGTGGCGGAGGTGGGATTTTTTTAATAAAGAGTAAAAGCAATGGTTTTAAGTAATTTTCTTCGACAGATCTGAGTTAAATTTGTTCAGTTCAACTTGATAATTTTGCCGTGATAGGGACTAGCTGCAAAATAACTCGTAGAAAAAAATTATTTTATTTATCTTTTAATAAATTAAGTTTTATATGCAAATTTAATTAATTGCTTTAATTTTTAGGCCTAAGAACTTTAGTGCGCGTTACCTTCAGGGTAACGAGGCTATATATGTATGTAAATTATATCATGCTACGATTGGTAATAGTGTTGAAGAAACTGCTTGGCCTGTGGGGGAGGAGGGTTGGCCTTCAAACTCTCTTTCAAAATCACCCCCTTGAGACGCAGCAACTAAATTCTGTACGGTTGTAACGCTATTTTTGGCTATGTTTGTAACCTTTAAGAAATGGAGAAGGTTGGGAAATTTTCGACATTGAACTATGAAAAACGAAATTTAAAGCTATATTCGGTGCCACAATAAAGGGATGCCATAACTTCATGAAAATTTTAGAAATTGACGTCTCAAAATGCGAATTTAAGCTTTATTCGATATGGGTAGGGGGAAAAAAAGTGGGCAGTTTGAGGCTTTCTCCTGGAACCATTTTTGAAATCAAAGTCAAATGAAGCACCTTGAAGCAAAGGAATGTAAGTGCCAAAAATTAAAATTTGGAGAGATTTAGTGCAGATGATATGAGAAACTCTTATCCGTTCTGATGCAAAAGCTGATTATAGCAACTCTGATGCAGGCTGCTATACAGCCCGAGTTAGAACTTATAAGGAAAAGCACCTGTCAGTGTCGACAAGCGGAAATGTCATATTAGTCGGGAACTAGGAAATCGTCTCGGAATCGGATTAATATAAATTTTATAAGTTTTAAGCAGAAGGGATGACCGGACTGACAAAGGACCCGTCTTGGCCCTGCTGTGGTTTGGATGCTGTACGTGTTTTACGTGAAACTATTTTTGTCTCTTAAATCCCTTTGTTTCCCGAAACTTCCATTTTAAACTATCTTTAAGAAAGATGGGGTGGATGACGCTCCCTTTCAGAAAGTTTTCAAAACGAAATTTTGAGCTTTGTATGGCTTTTAAGGAAGGAAACGATAAAGATGAAAGGTTCATCCCTCCTTCGTCCTGAAAATTTTTAAATTTTAAAATACCAACTTTGGGATATCTTTGAAGGCGTTGAGTGAAAGGAAAGATTCACTTATCTCCCTCTTCGGCTATCTTGCATGTTAACGTGATAAAAGGGGTTTCGGAACAATTACCCCCAATTTTTTTTTTTCAAATTGAAATCTTTCTGGCGAATATAAGACTATTTTTGGTGGCGTTAGGAGAGAGATTAGTGGCTTATTGGCTGTCCCTTGAAAACACTTTTTTCGAGCAATCTTTGACAAAATTAGAAAAATAGACTTCCTAAATTCCTACCGATAAAAAAGCCCACTTCCGTCCTTTATAGCACAAAAATTTTATCCTACGGCCCCCTTACAGCCCAAAATTTCCAACGCCCCCCAACTGCCCAAAACAAGTTCACCGCCTCTCGGCATCCTTCCTCCGCCCACTATAACTCCCGTTCAGAACCACTGCTTTAGCTACATCAAGGAATAAAGCTTCTCTTTTATTACCCTTGTTCCTTTCATGCCGTATATTTTCTACGACACGGAGTAGCTGATGAGTGGTGCTATGTTTCTTGCGGAAGCCAAATTATTCGGGAGAGATGAGGCCATTAGAATTTAAATATTCAATAAGTTTATTGTGAATACAGGCTTCCGCTAATTTTGAAAAGGTGAGGAGAAGGCTAATTGGCCGATAGCTAGCCGGCTCTGTTTTTGATTTGCCCGGTTTACGAACCGTAGTAATTATGGCAGTTTTGCAGGAGCAAGGGAAAATACCCAATTTAATGATGGAGTTAATAAGCTGGGTGAGATAAAAAATAGTTCTGAGGGGGAGGTTTTTAATTAAGGTATTGGAGATTTCATCAATCCCCGGATTCTTTTTCTTTTTGCAGCGTTTGATGTAGTCGCAGACATCCGAGGGAAAAATTTGGATGGTGTTGTCTGCGTGAGTACCTGAAAAGTAATTTTGTAGTGTATGAGTCACAAGTGTTTCTGTTTCCTAATGACTGATGTTATTAACTGTGAACTGCGTCTCAAAATGTTCAGCAAAGCACTCGGCTTTCTGTTCATTAGTGAGCGCAGGCCCTGACCGGCCTTCAAGGGGCAGAATTTGTTGAAATCCCCTCCTACGCCGCGTGACGACCTTCCTGATGCACAGAAACACTGTCATTTTTGTGTATTGTAATTTTGTTTTCTTTTGTCTTTACAGGGTCTAAACAAACTTGATTTCAATGATGCTTTTAGATATTATGGAGTAAAGTACCAAATTGCTCACCTTTTCCCACATTTGAAAAATATATCAGTTTTGAGCATACATGCCAACTGCAATGATGAAGCTTTAGAAAATATTGCTAAGTATTGTCCTCATTTGGTTGAGCTGAATATTAATCATGGTAGATTTTCTAGAACAGGATTTATAACACACATGTGCCAGAAGAAGGAAAATAATGTTGTTTCCAATTCAGCTCTTCAAAAGTTATGCGTTGATGGCACGGTTGTTGATGACGACATAGCAAGATTAATTCTTGGAAGGTTTCTTGACTTGGAAATACTAGAATACGAGAGACTGCCTTACGTTCTTCACAAAATGCACTGGAACGATTTTGTTCAGAACAATATGTGTAATGTAAGAAAATATAAGTTAACTTCTTTGGTAGCATGGATAGATGGCCCTACTTTGCCAGATTTTTTTACTTTGTACTCTTTACTATGCCCTAGTACATTGCGTGTTAGAGCTAGTATTGAGCGGGTAGACCAACTTAAAGGTTTGGCTAATTGTACAAAATTAAGGGAAGTTTGTTTGTTTGGCTATGGCATGTCACCAGCTCCATCTGTGAATGATTTCCTTTTTAACCAAGGTGCTGTATTAACAGTCTTGCACCTGGAAGCCTTTTGCCTTTCTGTCGAATATTTAACAAGCTACTGCTCTCTCTTAGCAAAGCTACATTTAACCGCAGTTTCATTTCTACCAGTTCATGGAACTAGGCTGAAAGAACTGAAATTTTTAAAGAAAGTTGTCCTCAGAAGTATCGAACACACTAATGCTGAAGAATCAGCCTGCAACCTTTTTTCCTCAGCACCTAATTTAGAAGAAATAACGATTGATGAATGCTCTTACCTTACAGATAAACTTGTCCATTGCATTTCCCAGTGCCCGCTGAAAGAAATAAGTCTTTTTCGTTCAGAATGTAACTTACGTTTGATACGGGCCATACTCGTGAATGTTTCTACCCTGAAAATGCTTGATATTATGGGTCCTAGATTTTCAGCTCCACGTGAATCTTTTTGTCGTGAAGATATCATTAAAATCGCTTCCTTGACGTTGAACAAGCCAAAAGTCTGTTGGATTACGGCACGTTGTAGAAGTTTTACGAAGTTTTCCAAAATCAATTTCTGAGCTGGATGTACGGGACTCATATTGCATGTTTCTCAGAAAATCAGCAATTTGTATAAAGAACTTCGTGCCCTGTTTTTATTTGTTTGTGAAATAAATAAATTTTGTTCGTTCAACTTTGCAGTGTTTGAACTACCGTCAAACGTAGATTCATTGCCTCTACTGGCGCTTATCACCTATAACACCATGTAGAGGAGACCGTGGTACAGTGGGGAAAATGGAATTTCTCCTGTATTTCAAATACCAAAATTTAAAAAGTATGACGTATTTTAGTTAACATGTTTGACAATGCCATGGAGACTACTGCCCCAATTCAACTTGTAGGGAAG
This sequence comes from Uloborus plumipes, assembly GCA_038373865.1. NCBI lineage: Eukaryota > Metazoa > Arthropoda > Arachnida > Araneae > Uloboridae > Uloborus > Uloborus plumipes. Next base: position 20,173 of record JAXGGA010018191.1, read on the forward strand.
CTGAAGTCCTCTCAATGTTTGTCACCACTTTTTGAATTTAAATTATATTTAAAAAAATCAGGATTGCTATAAAAAGGGTAAGAAAGATAAATAATCTTTAAATTAGTTTTGAAAAAACTAAAAAATTCGATTTTAGATGCACTTATAATGCATCAACATGTAATATAGTTTATATAATATATTTTAGCCTTAATAATAGTACTAAATATATGACTTTTATATTTGCAAAGAACGTGAATTTTATCTTTTATTCAGAGTTACATACAAACCGACACCTGAAACACTTGAACACATCAACGTGCAATAATATAGTTTAGCCTTAAGTATTAATAATAGCATTAAATATATTACTTTTATCTTTGTAAAGAACGAGAATTTGATATTCTATTCAGAGTTACTTACATACTGACAAACCTACAAGTGAAACTAATAAAAGCGTTATTAAAAAAATCAATATTAATGCATTAATTTAAAGCTGGTAGTTTTTTATTGCGTGCATGCAATGTTTTTGTTTTTTTTTTTTTTTTCAATAATAAATTTTAGTTAACTACTTTTGGCTCATGATTTAAAAATGCTGCTTTATGGGTACGATTTTTACTCCAGGGCCCCCAGTACCTACCAGAGTTCGGAATTTAACCGGTTGAATGTGTTAAGGCCCAAAGAGTAAAACACTATGAAAAAGAGGTCGCTGCGAGAGCTACCAAATGTGAAGTACTTACTGTGCAGTATTAATGTGCGTGGGAGTGTTCCTTGTACAGAGCTCGTGTGTGGGAGTCGGCGAGAGATGACCTATCTGCAAATTAATAAAGAGATTTTCTAAAAGTAATACAGTTAGTAGCGCCCCAATGGGAGGTTACTGTGACCTCCCACATAATTTCCGTATTCGGTACATTTTGCTGACAATTCGGCAATTTGAAGACAATATTGCAACATTGAGATTATTTGTTGTGTTTAGTTTTTAAAATTGGTTTTTAAAAGATTCCTAACGTTTTTTCTCACTAAATATTATGCATGTACGATATGTGTGCATGCTTGTATTTTATCATTCGGTAAAACTGGAACTTCATTCGGTAAATTGATAATTTTCCCCCTCCCAAAAATCTTAGTTCGGGGCGCCCCCGAATACAGTCCACTCTGAGTTTTGAGTTGTGTTTTACGTGTAGTGAAATTTCAAACAAACATTTTGGAGCCCCGAAGAGTGCTCTATTGGATCCAGACCATTAGCCGAGCGAACCTCTGGTTCAGTGCCCCCAAAGGTAATAATTCACTTGGAGGATTTTGTGAGCAGGAAAAATTGTTAAGGTCCCCCAGCCTCCCTTAGAGGAGTCGGTGGATCTTAATTGACTAGGCTGGAGCCTGGGAACCTCCACATTTTGAAACAGTGCGAAGTATTTTAGAGTATTAAGATTTAAAATTAAATGCGTTAGCGTTTCATAAGTGCTGTTACTTTACGGATAAACTTGTCCATTGCATTTTCCAGTGTCCGCTTAAAATAATAAGTCTTTTTGGTTTGTTACGTTAGTGTACTTACGTCTGATACGGGCTATACTCGTGAATGTTTCTACACTGAAAATGCTTGATATTATGAGTCCTAGATTTTCAGCTCCGTGTGAATCTTTTTGTCGTGAAGATATCATTGGAATCGCTTCCTTGACGTTGAACAAGTCAAAAGTCCGTTTGATTACAACACTTTGATAAAAGTTTTACGAAGCTTTCCAAAATAAGTTTCTGATCTGGATGTACGGCTCACATAGCATGTTTTTCAGAAAATCTGCAATTTGTATAAAGAACTTCTTCCCTATTTTTGTTTGTTTGTGAAATAAATAAATTTTGTTCGATAAACTTTGTAGTGTTTGAACTACCGTCAAACGTAGATTCATTGCCTCTACTGGTGCTTACAACAGGCTCAGAAAAGAGCTCTTTTTTGAGAATTCCCACTAGTACACAGAGAAGCAAGCCACCACACTTTGTGGTGTTGATACAGTTGGTTGATAAAGGGTTTTAGAAATATACTTAGGTAGCAATTCAAGTGAAACAGGCGATCGCAAGTTACAATCGCTACTAGAAATGAATTACATTAGAACGTTTCTAGATAAAAACATCGTGACGTCAGCGTGACGTTTGCCTATGAAAAACGAGCTATTTAAAACGTCACAGCCTACTTGGCGAATAAGAGGAGATCACTGACTGCTTGTGAGCTCTTATTGGCTCCACCCGTAGTGACGTCAGTGCCAAGTTAAGTTGATGATAATGTAATTCACTTCCAGTAGCGACTGCAATTCGAAGCGATTGCAATGGTGTTTCACTTGAATCCCTGCCTTAGGGACAATGACGTACACAGGGCGCATGATCCAGGAAAATAATACTATGAGCTACAACGGAAAAATATTTTTCGCGTTTTATTAGGGGTATAGGGTCACTTAAGTCGATTTACGCTACTGCCGAGAGAATAAAAAATATAAATG
>JAXGGA010018192.1:0-22628 GCA_038373865.1 Uloborus plumipes
AAAATTTGAAGTTTCATTCGGTAAATTGATTAATATGAACAACTTCCAAAAATTTTAACTTTGTACGCCCCTGTGGGTTAACTGCCTTGAATAAATATATATTAATAAATTATTAATTGCAAAACAAACTTTCTGACATGATTTAAAGACATCAAGAGAAAAATTATTTCATAAACAAGTTTTATAATAGACCATTTTTTATACCATGGCTGTTACTAATTTTCCTGTGTGCTATATTTTCAAGAAATGATTGCTCAAATCGAAGGTATTGAGAAGTATTTGCTTTGACCAGAATTATTTCGACTCAAGCTTTACGCCCCCTACCTTTCAATTTTTTTCTCCTGCTCAGGGGGCAGGTTGCAATCCGTTCTAATTGACGATTTTTCTCCATATACTAGCGTGCCGCGTTCTTTTTTTTTTTCCTTCCTTTCTTTTCTGTTTATTTATTTATTTTATTCACGAACTATGAATATTTTTTTCCTGCTCAATATGCGCCCTTTCCAGCTTGTGCCCCTAGGCCAGTTCCTAAGATGGCCTAATGGGTAATCCGGGTCTGCATATTATAATTACTAATGTATATATAGCTCATGAGCTGCTATAGCGACACAACTGAAAAAATCATGTTTTGAGATAAGGGGGTTTTAAGTTTTCATTGCTAAGGAAAATGCACATGATTTAGATTGATTGCGTATCTTACAAACTTATGTTGAATTAAAATTTGTGCTAGTATTGCTGCTGAAAAGAATATGTATTTACATATTTACACCTATTCTGAGTCCAAAAGAAGTGTTTTTTGAATCATGCCATTTTTGCAGCCCATGAGCGAGTTGTTTTAGATGTAGTCTCATGGGAAGGGTTGTGAACCCTCTACCCTTCTTAACCCACTGCTTTAAACTACCTGCTTGAGGGGGAAACATTAATACTCTGAATCTGCCGTGTTGCTACTCAAAATAATTATTAGAATAAAAAGCAGCTTGAATCCATTTTTTAAAGTTCGCAGGAGAAATTGAAAAAACCTATTTCAAAATTGATGAACTGAACTAGTTGTGATACTAAGCGCCTCAGATGTCATTCTGTTAAAAGTTATAGTTTCGTTGTGATAAGTTGACTTCTCTTTGGCTGCAGCTTAAATGATTCCATTTGATAGAACAGGGGTGAGGAAAGCCGCTTCTTGATTTCAATCTACAGTGTAGCGTTGTGGCGAAGTGGTCTGACCGGTAAGGCATCAAACTTTTAACCGGAGGGTCTCAGGCTCAATCCCAGCCGGTTGAAGATCCACCACGTTCACTAGGGCCCGCTAAATATGTTCATAGTCACCAAGTCCTAAAAGTTCCCATTCTAAATCAATACCTCTCGGGATGTTGGACTAGGGATTGCTCGGCTTCAGGCCTGGATCAAAAAAGGCCCTATCCAATCAGTTAAACCATGTGCAGTGGTAGTGACGATCAAGGTCAGATCTAAAAATATTTCAAGGGATGGGCGATTGATTTTATTACATATCCTTTACAACACATTACAAATGTTGGCCTTATAGATTTTGGACTTCAATTGCGAAACGTATCCTGAGGAGTGGGGATGCATCGATTAATCGGCCACTTGGCCGATTATTAATAATCGACAAAATTGGGCCGATTAATCGGCCGAAATAATATTTTTCAAATATTATTCTTTAAAGTATACCTTCACTAAGAAACTATGATGAATAATTTTATAAACAGTAATAATAATCCTCACAGTTGATACAAAGTGTTTTTTTCAATTAATTCTCCTACTTTTAAATAAATATACATAGACAACGTCGCAACACATTTTTCATGTGGCGATAGTTTTCTCCTTGGCACAGTGCTTTTAGATAACCTCTAATTTTCAAAGAATATAAAAGTATTGAATTAAATTGCTAATAATTATTAAAAAATTTAACTTAAAAACACCTCTAACTAAGTGCTCACCAAAGCTAACCCTCCCCCTTTTTCTTCTTTTTTAAATAATTTGTATGACTAGTTGATTAGTGTGCTTCTGTAATTTTATTAACTAAAATATGAAAATTGGTTCTAAGAAATTTGATAAAATATTGAGATTATTTTGTGAAAATTAGGAAAATGAAAAAAAAAGAAAAAGCTCTCAGAAATAAATTACTTACTATATTTCTAAACTTGGAATTGTATTAAAGAGAAGAAACAGAGATTGTAAAATTCGTAGTAGAAAAACAATCATCCTTATCATTAATCGGCTGATTATCAACAGCCGATTAATCGGTAATCGGCCAATTTGCTTATCAGTGCATCCCTACTCAGGAGATCCCTAAACCTCCTACTTTCATCAAAGATAGTCTAAAAACTCCTTTTCTGAACTTGAATATTGAAAATTTACCAATGGTGAGTCCCGTAAGAGAAGGGTGATCGCCCATCTCCAGTTAGGGGGGGGGGGGGGGGCTTGGAGTGAGTGAATGTTACGCCGCTGATTATGATAATTGGTGTTGCACCAAATGTAATAAGTTCCCCACTTCTAACCTAAGCATCTTCTTAAAAGAGCCAGATGGGAACTAAATTTTGAAATCATGAAAAGTAAGTAAACAAAAAGACAAACACTTTTGTCCAAATAACAGTTGTGTTTTAATGAAATATTTGAGCATAGTGGTTTCGGGAACAACAAAATAATTGAAAAGGAATATTGAACAGAGTTGAACAAAACTAAATGACGGATACATAATACTAAGGAAAATATTCACAAACCGACTTAAAAAAACCAGGATTTATTTACTTCTTTTGAGGAACCACAGCTCTAAAATTATGGACGCTTATTGAAAATCAGACAAAACTTCACTTATTGGCAAGTCACATTATTGAAATGTGCAACAAAAAACTTCCTTTCATTCTTCAGGAAAAAAAAACTTCCAAACTGTTAACAACTGCATTTTTATGCTAAAAATAATTTAGTTCACAAAAATGCCTTGTAAAAACTAGTAAAGGTTACATTTTTAAAAGGAGTTTTAATATAAATCATAGCACAAAAATGAAAGACTCCAATACTTTAATTATAAGCAATGGTTTGAGTGATGATGCGACACAAAGTTACAATAAAAATGATCCTCAGAGTTGGCGTCAAGGAACGTTTAATATAGGAGTTGGAAATTTTCCCTGTCCTCTCTTTTTCAACATCAAGTGATATAAAACAGCAAGTAACCGCCCACAGCCTGAGCTGAGGCAGAACTGCAAGCAAATACTGAACAGCTTCTTACAACGTTCAGACATTTTTTTTTCTGTTGTCTCTGGATGCTGAAACGAGTTTTTTCTGTATTTGCTTGCAATTCTACTTCAGTTCTGATAAAAATCGCGTAACTTGTAGCTTTATATCCAGCTTTTGTATACATGTTTTAAGATGGAGATGTAACGTGTTCATACTGGTGTGCCGAAATATTTGTAGCTACCACTATGAAGAAATACTGTGCTTTGAGCTTTTTTTTCTTTGCATACAGTTTTATTGAGGTTACTCCAGACTGGCAAACCTAGAAAAAGGGCAAAACTGCTGTTCCTGGCTATTGCAACAAGCTGTTAGCACAAAATTATACTTCACACATTCATAAACTGAAATTTTGACAAGGTACAATTTTGTTATTTTTAAAATGTTTTACAAAAACTTCATTGATTTAAATCTGTGATATGAATGAACAATACTGCAGATTTGGATCTATTCAATGCAATTTTCACTGGGCTCAAAGATCCTAGTATATATCTTTTTTTTTTTTTTTTTAAGATACATATAATTCAAAGCAGATCACATAACAACTCAAACCATTATTTATAAGCAATTGATGATATATGATATGAATTAATAGAATAGTAGTGAAAGTTTAACTAAATCACAACCTTTAAATGAATTTTTATTTTGAACAGATCTATTTCAAACACCATTAACCAAAACTTGATTCAAACTTGAGCAGATAAGCTGTGAACTTTACCATGAATCACAATTCAATATAATAAATAAATAAACAATTCACAAATATACGGTGTATTCAACTTATGTAATAATATTTATAAAATTAAGTGCATTTCTCTTAAAGAAATATGCCGTGGTGTTTTGCAATTTCTAAAATGAAATTGCTTTAAGTTTGTACATGTTACCACTTCACATAAATTTTTAAAAAGTAGATAAAACAAAAAATATCACGTAAAATATCTGTACACAATGTACAAAAAGCAACATATGAAGTGCATTAATTTCTCCGTTAATATACATTTATTTTAAGAAATTATGGTCTAAATAAAAAAAAAAATTATCCATATGCCTTCAAAATAAAATATAAAAGATTTTTTCTGCCATCTGAAATGCAACATTATTTCCTATGTACATAAAAAACAAAGGAAAATATTAAAAGGTATTGTTTAGCAATGAGAAACTTATTTTTTGAATATTAATTGTTAACCCCTTCAACACCAAAAAAGTACATGCAGTATGTCATACTACTGTTAGTTCTTTAAGGAAAGATAGTTTATTTAAAAATCTCGGGCATTTTTTTCCCTTTCAAATCAAATGATGCACAGTTAGAATAATTTTGTCTCACTGAGAACCTGAATAAAAAATTAACCCATCATGAGTCAGATCTACTTAAATATATCCCATAAAAGAGCTAAGAATTGTATGATGTAGGGCATGTATGTCCATGCTGCTGAAGTGGTTAAAATAATAATGTATACAGTATTAGTATGTTTATAAAATATCACAAAATTCAAGTTAATTATACAGAGTCTATAAAATCAAGTCTATAAAATACTTATGAATAAAAATTTGAAACCTACAATTATTTTAATATGTGGATAGTAACTAAATTTTAAAGCATATTACAAATTTTTTAATGAATAGCAGAAAAGTAATAGTAGTTATCAACTTAATTTTTTTTTTCAATTGCCATCTTGGTACAAAATATAAATAACAAATTAATAATCAATTTACATTTACTGTTCAGTTACTAAATTGATAAAACTAATATTAACTTAATCAATAAAGAAACAATTTTATAGATGTTCAAACTTTTTTTTTTTTTGAAACTTTAAAAACTTTTTAAAAGAAATGGATAACACGAATTTAATTAATAACAATTAAATGGCTTTCAATTAATAAATGAATTAAATAAAAAAATTTCAATTAATAATTATGTTACCCAAACAATTATTTAGGCATGAATAATTCATGGTTTTTATCTCAACAATGAGACACAAACATTTAAAACGTTTTAATGAATATTGTTTATAACTAAATTAAAAACAATTATGCTTAAATTTTTAAAATCTCAGTTACTCTTGGAGGGAAAATGAAATGATCCGAAAAATTCAGTTATTTTTGACATTGTGTTCGTTAATGACAATGCTATAGATTTGTTAATATGTACAGTAACTGGTTAATATTCAATCTTCAATCAGTTATCATACATATTACCCACTTTGTATAACACTGGCTATAACAAGGATCTAAAGAACTTATTACATAATTTTGACTTTCTGATACATTCATTCGTACTTAATTAATTACTTTGCTTTGAATATCCAGGATTTAATTAAGTTTTGAAAATATACGAAAAATAGCATGTTAAGTAAATGAAAATATTGAAAAAAAAAAAAAAATCTGGGAATCATTTACAAATCGTACTATTTTTTGTGAACAATAAAAGCACATACCAACAACAACTTTTATTTTTATATTTGTTGCTTTAGAAGCTTTGACACAGAGACAAACACACATAACAAACAATGGATACGTTCAGACATTTGAGCGGTTCAAAAATTTAGCACTGTTCTTTCAAACATTTTCAAGAAGTCTGGAACAGCAATGATTACAAAAGTCAAAGCACGAATCCAGTAGGAGATAAATGCAAAAATATTTAGCAATTTGCTCATAGCTTAACTATTTCAAAAATGTGAGCAATCAAAAAGGATTAACTACTGTCCTAGGAATTCAGAAATCATGACATAAATTTTTGAAAAAAATCAATTTTAAAGGATTTATTACCTAACTTTGATTAAAAAAGATTAAAAAAAAACATTCAATAGCATATTTAAAAAAATATACAAAACAAGTTATGTAGCTAAAAATTTAAAAACAAGTAAAAAAAAAGAAGTCTTTAACATAAAACTAAAAAGGCAATTTAAATAAAAAGAAATGTTGTAGACTTTGACACTTTAAAGCTCCAAACAAGTTTCTGTGAGTACTTTTAAAGAATAAAAATATGTAATTAATGTATAACAAAGGCATGTTTTGTCAGCTTGAAATATTTCATAAAATGTTGAAATTTGTGCAAAATTAGGGTAAACCATTTTAAGTTTCCTTTCCCATAGTCTTAGTATTTTATATACTTTGAAAACATACCTATTAAAGGAGATAATTAAGAAAACAATTGCACATATGTCAGAAAGTTGTAACAGCACACTTCCTATACATTTGTGGATTCGTGCATACAAAATTCGATTGTATTTAAGAGCTATACAGGTGAAAAAATGGAGCAAGTGACACAATTTTAGGCTTTTGCATTTGAATACTCACAAGATTAAAGGTAATACATTACCAAACTTTTCATCAAATCATATATGAGAAATTGATGAAAATCACATAAGCAATTTCTGAGTAATCAGCGTTACTTAAAGTTAACGTAAGTAACATGGTTAAGAAAAGCATTGTCTGGTTAATTAGCAAGAATAGGGTTACACAAAAAAATGCAACATGCGTACATGACAGTGCAGTGTGATTACAGCAGTCAGGTTTGTGAGAAAAATAGATCTGGGAGGAAACGGAGGTGGGGGAGAGTATGTGACGATTAAATGCAACAAATGAAATTTTCAGAATTATGTTGCAATGTTAAACAATGTGTGTCATGGTTTTTAAAATGCACACTTCCATGATGTGTAAAAGAACTGGAAAAAAACTTGTTGTAACTATGATTATTTACAAAGGCCCAGTTCTTCTTAAATAATATAAATGTTTTGAAGACAGTTTTTTTGGGCATAAGGTGATAAAAACTGCGTTAATTTTAGGTCAAAGTCATAAATATCAATCAGGATGCTCACTGAATATTTGGATGTTTCTTCATTCTTTTAGAATAAATTTGGGCACTTCGAATTTGTGAGTTAATCAAGTTGTTTCCCTGAGCTTTCAAAAATATTATTTAAAAAATGACAGAAATCGCAGAACGCTGAGTCCTTTTATTTTCTTTATTTAAAATAATAACTTAAGCTTACTTCTTTTGAGCAATTTTCAACTATTCTTGAGCATACACCCAATTTTGATGATTCTATACGTATATAGGTGTTATGTGTTTGTGTGTATATAATACATGTGTGTGTACATTCACAAAAAACCTTAGTTTCTATAGTGATACATTCTTAAAAATAAAATTAAGGGCCGTACTCCACAAAAATTTTCCTTGCCCAATACAAAGAAATTGCTTATGCTCAGTATTCAAAAGTTAAGGGTGTATCAAATTCTGTATAAGTTTGTCTTTTTCTTTTAAAAGACAGTCAATAATTAAATATAAAAACAAACTTAATGCAAGAAAAAAGGTCTGAGGAATTTTATTAAAATGCAAAGGGAATCTTGTAAAACAAAGAGCATTAAACCCTTAGAATATTATAATCCATATTTTGTAAGAAGGGGAAAAAAAAAGAAGAAATGGAACAACTTGAAGCAAAGCTCATGTTAAAATGGCTTAAACTAATAATTTGTATTCGGCACCAAAATGATTAAGTGAATGTTTCAAAAATATGCATATCTTTGGCACAATGCTCATAAGAGAGATTATTAATGATATCTTAAAAAGCTACAAAAATGATACTATGATTGCCATCTCATTTACACTAAACTCAAATCGAGCATTATTGTTGGAAAGAACATATACATTCAGTTGAGCTTGCTAATATAAGTGAAAGGGAAAAAAACTTAATAATTAATTCACCGAATGAAACAAAATTATGTGCAAACCATAACACCAATCGAAAACGCACCATAAAATGCAGTAACAAACATGTTACTTTCAAACCCTTATGAAACTAAATCAATAATCCTCCTCCCTTCTTAGATACACACGCACTTGATCCACACAATATTAACTTTATCCAGGAGCTAGAAAATTTACAAAAAGTTTCTGCATATTGGTGACTTTTTTTTTAATTTTTCAAATATCATGTTCATCATTATTCCAAAGTTATTTATTCCAAAATGTACAGTTGTATTTTTTCTCAGTAAGCATTGAATTATGATGAACTGCTTCGAAAATAAAGTCGAAAAACGCTTTAGAGCTTTGCAGTACAAGTTCAGGTTTTTTTTTTTCTGGTTTGCAAAAAAATAGTGAGGACTATTGAAAAAGGGTGTCACCTCTCTGTTATAAAGAAATAAAGATTTTCTCTTTACTTGTTAACTTTAAAAGTATTGTAATATTAGTCACTTATATTAAGCAAATTGCACTGCATATACATAGTTCAGAAGTTATCAAATGAAAAATAAGAAAGAGTTCTGAGAATTCTCTTTAAAAGACTTTTTGGTACAATAAATAGGAAAAAATTTCTACACATGCCATAACTGCACATAATTGAAAGTTTTTATACGAAAGTATGAGCAAACCTCCTGTAAACATTAAAATTAGAAATACATTTGTAGAAGTGCTTGTAAATTTACAACATGAGAGATGGCAAAATTTTACACTTAAAAAAAAAAAAAAGCAATCAAACCTAGAAAAATACATATAAAAACACCACTGGAGCAACATATAATTTATAAATAAATAAAATACAGATGTGTCTTGTATTGCTGCGTCTGTAAAGCCATCACTTTCAAGAAATTCTAAATGATTATTTCCTTAATACTGAAACTACGGTTTGGCACCATTAGTACTCAAAAAAGAAAGCTCTTATGACCGCAATCTGAATAAGATACACAAGAGTAGATCAAAATATACAAAAAAAAAAAAAAAAAAACACTACCTGTGATAATAATAAAAATAATTCATTGGCATTATAAGCTTAATAAGAATATCTATACTTTGAACACTGGAAAATTTTCAAGCAAATTAAATTAAACCATTGCTAATTTTAAAATTAAATTTTTAATGAAAAAAATCATAATGAAAAAACCATTTCTACAAACAGTACTCGCTTCTGGAAACTGGCAGATTATAATGATGAGATAAAGTTAGCATTTGTTCTTACTGTACCATCCTTGTGAGATCTTAAACTGTTTCTTATAACCCTTGAAATAAATTTTAATTATTCTTTTGATTTTTGATTTTATTTAGAAAAAAAATCATTGGTAAATCATCGTAAAATTGGGTAGTACAGAGAAAAAATATCTAAGTACAAAGCAAATTTAATATGGGTAGTCCAAGCAATATTTATTAATTTGAAAAAGGGAAAATACTGCTTATATTTTTATTACGTTTGTTTTATTTGTAATGATATATGATTCATTTTGTGAAGTATTGTTTATGATAATGCTTGCAAATATTCTTGATCAGTTTTTGCTTTCTAGGTTGAGATTATTACAAAACATACATTTTGAGACCCCAAACTAACTCTAAACAGAACCTGGTTAATCTGTGCTTTGGGTCCCTTTTCTCACTAAACACAGATTTCGGTTTTGTCGCCATAGAAACGCCATTTTTGCGTAATGTCTCTCGGAGCTTTCAACTATGCGAGACAACAAGGAAAAACGTGCCAGTTGGCGATTTTTTGAAAATGCGCCAAGCAGGGACCCAAAGCGTATTTTCACCCAGAATCTTAGAGTATCTACTAGTAGAAGATTCAATATTTAGCGAATACTGTTACTGACTGATTAAATGAAAGAGGTTTCTCTTTTCTTTTGCAACGTAAAACATTTTACAACATCCACAGTACATGGTACAGAGAAACCAAAAGATCAGTAATTTTTAAAACTATAGTAAGGATTCTATTTCACTTTTGTAAACATTGAATTCTCTCTTAGAAACTTTACTAAATAAGTGATTGGCGGTTTGACAACACAATACAAGCACATAATTTAAAAAGTACTAAATACCAACTGAAATCCTAAGTTCATTTAAGTACAGCCTTTAAAAAAATATAAACACAAGTCCATTTGAAGTTTGATCACACAACCGAGTAAAATCATTGCTTGAAAGGTAGAAGAGATTACTGTCATAAGTAAAGAGATGCAAAAGACCGGTGAGAGATGCACCTGAAATATCGGATTCTGGGACACCAAAGTCAGTAGTCAGGTGGTAGGGGACGAACCTAGAATAGTCACTAACATTTTCTGTACACTTACGTCGACCTACGGGCAGCCGCGAAAGGTCCACTGCCTTTGGATACTTTGCTAAAAACATAGCATAGAAGAGAAGTTGCAGGAGTAAGAGAAGTGTCCTCTCGTTCGTTTCATCTTAAATTTCTTCACAGGTTACAATTTTTTTATAACTCTTTCAGCACCTAATTTTGCATTGGGTACCAACACAAATGCTATGTTTACTCCACTCAGTGCATGAAGAGAGTATAATTGATTATCTTCGTCATACATTCACAAATTTGTCTGCCAAATGGTAATCGCTCCAGTCTGCCCTCTGACTGGAATAGGTTCAATTTTCTTTAAATGAATGTATAAAATTATCTGCACCTCATTTTAATGCGCGAATGGAGCAATTACCACTTGAGAATGATTGCAAACAGGCTTGTAGCACATTCACTTTGTTGAGCACCCGAAAAATCAGAAGAGGAGACACAATTGAACGAAGCTGGCCAATTGCAGAATGAGACAGTACTTGAGTTATGAGGTTGTCACAGAAGATGATGCTAAACAAATGTGCAATGCATCTTTATAAAGTAGATTATTGCCTGAATGTGGGATGTGAGTTGGTGTATATAAGCTCTAGTTTTTCCTTTTCTCTGTCATTTTCTCTCCTGCAGTTGTTCTCATTAAGTGCTACGACTTGGATCAAGCTGATACTGTAAAAGAACAAAAGAAATTCTGAGTGATGAGAGCTTACCTCCTCATTCAAACTTCCAATGCTCAATTCACGCCTGCTTGACGTGGAAAAGGAGAAAAAACAGCAACAACAATTTTTTTTAAAAAAAACAAACATTAGAAGTTGAAAATTTGACATATTAATAATCTTGTTGGTAGACTGATGTATTTTTGTGGGGTATGACGCCTCATAATTTAAAGTATGGGATATCTAATAAGGAAAGGACGTTGAATAAATGAAAATCTAATACAATACACATTGAAAAAACTATATTTAAGAACATCAGGCAACCAAGAAATGAAATACCTCCCATACTAAAGTGACATGAATGTATACAGATGTTTTATTGTTAGCAAACTTATAGTATTAAGTCTCACAAAAATAAACTCCTTAAAAGAAGGAGGGAGAGCTACATTGTAATCTAGCACAATAGGTTTTTTTTTTTTTTTTTGATATTTGGTTAAATATGAGCATTGAAAAGATATTTTGTGTCGGCAGTATTTTCAATAAGTTTTTTTTTCGTGATAAGTAAGGCAAAATTTATTGGTAACACTTTTTAAACTTTAAATATCAAATTACAACTCCAACTATAACAAACTCAATTGAACAAACTTATTATGTCTTTAAGTGGTTGAAGACCAGTTTTTGAAGAGACATACCTCTTTCAAATAAGAGTAATGAACGTTATAACGCACAAAATTTGCAAGAATCTGCAGACAGGTGTTTGGGGGTACAAGGAACCCCCTTTTCAATGCAATGAAGTGTGAGCTTTAGGATGCAAAATAATTCAAAAAAAAAAAAAAAGCCTAAGGCTCATCCTAAAGCGTACACTTCATTGCATTGAAAAAGGGGTTTATTGTAGCCCTGAAACATGTATCTGCAGATTCTTGCAAATTTTAAGTGGTTTAAAGATATTTATTCCTATTTTACTTTTCAGAACAAAGGTATTTATTCAATACATACTTATATTTCTATAACGCACGAGAAAAAGAAACTTTATTTCTCGTTGAAACAATGCTAGAATTGTTATTTCTGTTTATTAATGCAACTATTAATAAACCAAAAATATTATTATTACATATTTGCAGTTTATTCTTACTTGATGTTAATTTGGCGACTAATTTTGAAGAGATTTTTCATGTTATTTAATAGCTTGATATTTTATTTGGCAGATTATTTTACTTTTAATAGCTTAGTATAATTTAATAATTTGGAAGGATATTTTTTATTTTGAAGTGCTTGTTTCATAATTTATGTTTACATACTATACCTTTGACTCAAACAGGTGGATATCTAGAGACTAAGAAAGGAGTAACTTGGTGACTTATGGCGGGTCATAGGTTACCAGTTAATGATTTAATAATCAAAAGTGTTTTTTTTACTGCATGAAAGTGAATTATTTTAGTGGAATTAACAGAGGTGGGACGCTGCTACCTCCTAGGTATCAAAAAGTCATCGAGTACAAGTAACTAACAAAAAAGTCCAATTATCATGCAAAAGAAATTAGTTGCTAACATTGAAGTATTAATAATTATTAATTTACAAATTATTTAGAACTTTAAAAGTTTTTGTACACATAAATGTTGATTACAATCATTGAATTTTATAATTAACTGAAATTACACTAATATTCTTAACTTCAAAAATTTAAGATTTTGGATCAATAGTTTTCATATTTCTCATAGCTTATTTCCAGTGAATGTGAAGCATCATTTACAAATGTCTGATTAAAAATAAATGTTGAAAAACCTGATTTTTAGAAAATGTATGCACATTTTAAACAATTGGGTCATTCTACAGAAAACCTGCAATTAAGTACATAATCAGATACAAAAGAAAGAAAAAGAATACACTATGGTGTCTATGCATCCCAATGTCACAATTAACTCTATTTGTTTTTTAATTTTTTTATGAACAATAATAATGATTTAAGAGTACAAGAGTGATATGATGTCCACAGAAATGACATTGCTGATAACAATGATGTGAAACAAATAATAAGCAATGACCTTTTTTACGTAAAATATTTTTAAGGAGGCCATAAATCTTGATAGAGAGCAGTTGATGAATGAAAAAAGGAAATAAATGTAAATTAAAGCACTGCTCCTCACTACTGTGATTTCCGCACAGTGCTATTTACTGGGGAAAAACTGTAGAACTTTAGCATTTATTATTTTTAATGCTTTCAATTTTGTCATTATTAAATATGTAATTTATTTCTTCTCTCTTCCTTCCTCTTCTGCTAAACAAATACATGGGGCTTTGTGCAATGAGTTACCGCCCGTAAGCCAGGGCTGAGGCAGAACTGTAGCAAATGCACCCACAGCTCGATCATAGCATCCTAAGACTGCAGTTTCGCCCTTATTATGGGCTCCTCAGTTAGGAATAGCCAATGATCGAGCCGGAGGCAAAAATCCTCTTATTGTAGCTAAGATAGGGCTTTGGTTGAAAAAACTGTATTTGGAGCAGCACAGTAGCTTGGCAATGGCTGTGGTATTATAGTCTTTCTTTAAAAACATTGTTTTTTTTTTTTTTTTAAGTTTTTGCCTGTATTTCTATTCTATTTAATCTTTTGAAAAAATTCGGAACAGGCTCATGTTGGCAACGTTGGAACAGAATGTGAAATACTCGACAAGCTCTAATCACACCCTCACCCTGTGGTGGATTTACCATGTCGCAATTGCAAGGGGCCCCCCAAAAATATATTACAACAGGTCTCTAAACTTGTAAATCCGCTAACGGATCCACCACTACTAATATTCTCTTTCCACAACATACGCCAATGCTCTCCGCACTACGACATTGTAACTTCCGCTAATGGCACATGTGCTGCTATCGATCGAGACTACTTCCACCAAAGTACCCAACATAACTCCATACAGTGCCCTCTTCAAATACGGAAGGATTAGATGCTGAACCTTGTAAATGTACAATTTCCATTGAATGGAACCTCTGTTGATAGAACAGGGTTGTTAAAACTCACACCTAGTTTTTTAATTTAGACTACTAAAAATGTATCCTAAGTATTATTGTGAATCCTAGTTTTATCACCCCTGAACTCCCTAAGCAATGATTTTCATATTTCCATTTTTTTAGTTTACCAGCTTCATTTTAAACAATTTTGCTTTGCCATGAATGTTTACTAAACATAATTACTTTAATAAACATTTTTGTACTATTTAAGGGATTTACAAAAAACATAAAAAGAATAACAGTTGTTAAAACATAAAAATGAGTAAAAGCATTCAAATTCTGTTAAAGCTCACAAATACAATTGTTTTCAATGTTAAAGCATTTCTGTGGACATTCATCACCTTTGAGGAACTAGTATATCTATAGAGGTGTGGTGACATGTTCTTTTTTTTTTTTCTTTTTTTATTTTTAAATAAATAAAATATGATTGATATTGTGATTTATACCAATTAAACTTTTAAATTTCTTTCAAAATGACAAGTCCAACAAAAATGTAATACCAAACCAATATTATAAAAAAGTCAGATGGCAAGAGCTGAACAAAGGAAAAACAAAACAAAATAAATAAGTACTTACCCAAGAGAATTTTTGAACTTATTCAAAGCAACTTGCTTAGATTTTCACATGGCTGGTTCTGTTTTCATTTGCCACTAAGAAAAGATAAGTATCTCCGTCTAGTAAGTTTTTTCATAAATGTTTTTTAAATGCCCACAGAAGTGGTCAAAATCTTGTGAAAAGCTTTCTTTTTGAAAAATATTCACAGTGGCAATAAACAGAGCAAAAAATCTTAATGTGGTGTTAAATTCATACATTTCTATTGAAAATACATACTATCTCCATATGTGGTAAAATATAGCATCTATAACTATTGAAAGTATAACTTTTGTGTTATGAGTCCACAGAAATGACATATTTGTAGCTGGATCCTTCACCCGACTTAATGTTTATAATTTCAAGGAACTTAAATTTAAAACTCAACTACTTTAAGTATTAAAAAAAGAAATATTCACAATAGTATTCATTTCGTTGTTTCGTGACTTGAAAATGCAGGTTTTCTGTAGAATGACCAATTACCAAACACTTATATAACAGGAGGGGAAAAAACTAATTCATTTCTAGAAGCTAAATATGTAGGTGCTGTAAATACAATAGGGCAGAAAAGAAATTCTTACATACAGATTAATACAAAGAAACAGATCTGCCACAGTGGAAATACGTGTAGCAAGGATTGATTTTTTTTTTTTTTCAATTCTATAATATAGACCAAAAAAAAAAAAAAAAAAAAACAGCCCATTCCAATTTTTTGGAAACTTTTCCCTTACATTACCCATTTCCAAACTAATACATCACCTAATCACTACTTTTCATTATAACTTTCAAAAATTCTTTAAAACACAAATTTAAAGCAACAAAGATTTTCCATATGTCCATGAAATACAGTCAAACCTTGTTGTCACATCATTCTTTGAACTGTCAACAAATTGTTGTCATAAGCACAGTGACATCACAACTAGAATAGCTTCTACGTACACAAAATTCAACAGTTTTTTAAAATAAATTCAAAGTAAAAAAAAAAAAGATTGATAATCAAATGAGCTTAAATTAGTTCCACTAAAAATAATTTTGAATTATTGAGTAAGACAAGGCAAATATTTACGGTTGAATGAATAATTTTTTATTACACACTAGCTTATTACCCGACATTGTCAGGGTAACCTCTTATTATTTTGCATTATACAATATTTGTGCCAATGTTCCAAGGTAACTATAATATGAATTATAATTGTTTTAAACTTATTTCAGGCTAAAATGAAATAGGTGAGCCTTAAATTGATAATTCATTTGTAACCGTAATCTTTGTTGGAAAATACTCAGACTTAAATTTGTTAAATTTTATCAATTCATATTCTTAAAGGCTTATCTCTATTACTCTATCCAAATTTGAAAGCAAATTGCCATTTTTAGACAACAAATTTGAATTTTGAGCTTTTTGGATTTTTTTAAAATTTCAGAAACCCCCTTATTTGAATTCTAGTGCATCAAGGAATCTCTGTGCTGTTTGATTAAAATCCAGTGAAAACTGCATTTATATAAGGAACAAACACCCATTCATTTATTTATATATATATATATATATATATATATATATATATATATATATATATATATATATATATACAGTGGCGGATCCAGAAAAAATCTACAGGGATGGCACAATTTTTTTTTAATTTCTTAACTAAAAAATAATAATTATTGTTTAAAACAAATAACTGTCATATTCTTATATATTATTGTATATTCCTTTCCTTTCGGTTGCAGGTAATAATGGCATTCCATCATAAACATATGCAAAAAACATGTGTTAAAATAATGCAAAAGATATATAAAAGCACTTAATTCACTATCGTCAAACATTAAGAACAACCTCCCCCCCCCCCCCACTCGAACTCGAGAAAATATCACTGAAGAACTATCTACTTTCCCATAACGGTTAAAATATAACAATATTATAGCTAAAGTGCTTTGGATGTCTTCTTTTTTGATGAGTCTAAAGTCGGAAGAATGCACAGACATGGCGCCGTATCATTCAGACAATAAGTATCAAAACATATTTTAGCGTTTGAAGAAATGTAGCCGTAATAAAAATGTATTAAGTGAGTAGTTTTTCCCTTTGATTTACGTTTAAGGAATAAAAAACTGAATGCCTGTAATAGCCAAGTGGAATGAGAATGCAAAAACATACTTCCACCCAACCGCTTGTTATATCTCCCTTTTTTTTTTCCATGTGCAAATACAAGGTAAGTAAAAATACGTCAAAGCAGAGTGCCTTTGCTTTCAAATGATCTGGCGCCATGGAATAAGTTTGGGACATTCGAAAGTTCAGAAGATCAATAATTAAAAGGAAAAAAAAAGAAACCGACACATTTTTCTCACAACGGTAATGTGCCTAGAGTAATACTCAAAATGAATTTTCTTTTACGATTCCTTGCCAAAAAACTGTTAAAAAAAATATTTAAAAAAATGCACCGAAAATTTGTTTGGTGTTTCTTGTTTCAGTATGGGTTTTAGGCTCTTCGAGAATATATGACAGGGGGGGGGGCATCTGCCCCCGTGCCCTCCCCGCTGGATCCGCCACTGTATATATATATATATATATCTTTACTAATAATATAAAGCTGTAGAGTTTGTTTGTTTGTTTGAACGCGCTAATCTCAGGAACTACTGGTTCGATTTGAAAAATTCTTTTTGTGTTGAATAGTCCATTTATCCAGGAAGGCTTTAGGCTATAGGAGTTATTGTTATAACTAAAAATAATAATGTTATATATAGATTTTATTCGAATTCAAGGCAATTTTCACATAAATCGCCGAATACTGGGGTTAAAAATTACTTGCACATATTAATGTTATATATCGTTGGAAGCAGAAAAATTTTCTCCGTCCTATGCAGTTTGTTCCGATTCTCTAACTTAAACACAGCACGAGTTATTCAATTTTTAAACTTGCCTTTTGCAAGGCTTCACCCGATTTCTTGCAATACTTGGTTCATTAAAACCATCAATAAAAAATAAACTAATTATTCCACAGTTTTGATTTTTACGCCATTGGATAGAGCGATATTTTTAACCCCAGAATTGATTCGACTTACAGTCGAAGAACCAAGCTTTTATCTCCACTAGAAAAAAAGTTACAAGCGTTTGAACTTTGAGTTCGAAAACCTCTTTTCTGATCAAATTATTAACGTTTTATTGCGTTGCTATGCCGACATCTTTTAAATTCATTGTTGGTTCCCTTTTCTTCATTTCGTTTCTTAAAAGCATTTTATTTTATGGCGTTTCTAGGCCCTCCTATGATGATTATAACAAGGCAAATAATTCCTTTTAGTTCGGTACAATTGCAAAGATTTTAGCCTTTAATATTTAATTGTGACATAATGTAGCAATTTGATATTTGACAACAAACGTGCCTTTTAACTTTCAAAAAAATAGTGGGGAAGACCGCAGATTTTGTCGATATAGTTTTTGTTTCGTACTGCTATTGTTTTCTTATTCTTTTGACTTTTTTTTTCTTATGTAATAGGTAGGTAAGTAGGTTTCAAATGAGTCAAACCTTCTTTTTTTTTTAATGATTTAAGATAGTTACTAATCTAAGTAAATAATATGATTCGTCATATTTTTGTAACGTTTTTACTACTTTGTATCATTGGTACTAAACACATAATTTAATTGCATAGTATTTTTATATTGGGTAGTGTTTAATTATTCTTTTAACGTTTTTTTCCTTATGTAGCAGATTTTTATGTTGGCTTCAAATGAGTAACTTGAAACTTTCCTTGGTACTTTAAAGGCGAGCCGACTTGGCGGCGAGTAGTTAGTTGAAACTTTCCTCGCTACCTCAAAGGCGAGCCGCCTTGGCGGCGAGTAGGTTGTTTAAACTTTCCTCACTACTTTAAAGGCGAGCCACCTTGTCGGCGAGTAGTTTTCTCAAACTGCCTTCGCTCCATTAAAGCCCGTGTAACGCCGGGCCACGCAGCTAGTATATATATATATATGTATATAGATAGATTACAATACTTCAAATATGGATTTGCTTACTTCTTATAAACTATCCTTATTTTACAAAATTGATTTTTAAACAAATGTAATAAAGGTATTCCTACTATAGCACATTATCAGTGAGAAAAAAACCAAATGAAAAACTGATCCCAATCTGACTAGATCTAATATCCACTTTTCGCACATAGAAGAAACTTTTAAATTTGTTTCTATACTTTTAGGCAGTGTGTTCCCAGTCAATTTAAGGAATTTAATATTTTCATTTTCACTCATGTAAGTCTTTTCAGCTACACACTACTGCTTAATAGCAATGGTTGTTCTTTTCTGCTGTCAGTTTTGTAGTCTAATTTACAAAAATCATCAGTATTCTATTGCCCCTCATATCAAAAACTAAAACCTATTGCTTCAAAAATTTATGCATATTCTCTGCATTGAACATAGCTCTCTTAATGCTTGAAAGAAATCCCTGCATTAATCCCATGAAATTCTTAAATTGTAAAGAAGAATTTGATCCAGTCTAAACAGCTTAAAGTGTAATGATAGCTTAAGTTTTGCTCTAAAAGTGTTTTGAAATCCAGAGTCACTCAACACAGATTACATGCCATTAGTTCAGGACTCGGGAAAAGTGACGTTTCATCTAGGTCAGTGGTTCTCAACGGGGGCGGTACCGCCCCCCTGTGGGCGGTGGGAAGGTGCTGAGGGGCGGTGAACGTGTTTTGAGCAGTAGGGGGGCGGTGGGTATATTTTGGGCGATAGGGGGCGGTGGGAAAATTTGGGGGTCAGAGGATAATAAATGTGTTAGAATTTATTTTAATTTTTAAAATCAGAATTAAATTTTGCATTAAATCAAGAATTCAACTTCAATTATTTGTGCCGACGATAAAATAAACTTACGCGCTCTAGAATCTTTGAACTAATTTCCTTACTTTTTTGGAAGTGACTTTTTTTTATTAAAATAGTTTAGCTTTTTTGGTCATCTTTTTTTTCTCTCTTGCTCTCTCTTTTATAGCGATTTAACTTTTTAGTGATCTTTTGTGTCCGACAATTTTGAGAGAGAATGTTATAGCTTGACCACGGCGAGATGGCGAATGACCTTGAAGCGAAAACGGACCTCTTTCATTTTGAAATAGGAAGAATCAGCGTCAAAAGTAATTTGTTACTTTCTCGTGCATTAAAATTTTTACTTCCTGCGTGATCTCTTGGTTATTTTTTAGCCGAACTGTTGATTGAACATTTTTACCATAGCAACGTAATAACGCATTTTTTTAAAAGTAATTATCATACATGTAAAAAGACCGTCCTGCATCTGCAGGTGATAATGGTCAAATTAAGTTCTCAAGTTTCAGTCGCCGATTTTGATTGTTGTTAAACGAAACTGGTTTTCAAACTGAACCAATTCCCCATTTAGGATACCTGTTGCCGAAATATCTCAATGGGCATCTTCATTCGTGCAATTTGGCTATTTTCCTCGGTTTGATTATTTTCCTAAATTTGTAACTGGCAATCGTATTTGCAATGCCCGCCCGGTTTGACTGTTTTGTCTGACCTCAATATTTTAACTTTGGCTATTGCTCACTTCATTAATTTACTTTCATGGTTTATTTTTAGTGAAATCTCATTTGATGATGCTCACGTTTTTGCCAACACCTTCAATCTTTGCACAAATACTTCTTTGAGCGTTTTGAGGATTATTTTTGTCTCTGAACGTTCCTCAATGGGCCATGAACCTTTTTCAAAATATTGAGACAGCAGATGTTCAGTATCAGTAAGAATTGGTGGAACTTGCAACCACTAAAACTTGAAAAGCTGATTTCCAGAATGTTAACAATTTTACAGGGTTTTGGCTGCAAGGAGACATTAGTAGCCTTTTTCCTGGACTGTGAGCTATTGCCAAAAATTTTTTAATCGTCTTCTCTTCTTCCTACCTCGCCGAAAGAGAATTCAGTGTTGTTACCGACCTAGTTACAAAACAGAGAAACAGACTCCAAATCGTCCCAAGAGGAGACTTGCGCCTTCACCTTGCAAAAAATATTAAACCGACCGTGAGGAAACTGGTTTTAAACCACCAAGAACAAATATCTCACTAACATATATTTCTGAATGTTCCTTTCATATTTTGAATGAGAAAAAATAATGCTTTGCTTGTTTATTTTTATTGCAACTGATTGTTGCCTTCATTTTTTGAGTAAAGAATTTTTTTGGTTGTTTTTTTCTATTTTATTTTGTTATTATTCTTTTAAAAATAGAATATTTTTAATCCTAGATTTGTTTTTGATTTCAACATTCGTCATTTTAATTCCAATAATGACTAATGAGGAAAAATATATCTTGTTTAACCGTTTTGTAAAATTTTGGAAGGAAATTATTTTTGACTTTAAACCTCTTTTCGTACCCCCTCATTTTTAATATAAAGGGGGGCGTTGGAAGAAATTTCACTCGTAAAAGGGGCGTTAGCTGTGAAAAGGTTGAGAACCACTGATCTAGGTGTCACAAGGCAGGAGCGCCCCGATGGAAGGTCAACGCCACCTCCAAAAAATTTCTTTATTCGGCAGATTTTGCTGACGATTTGGCAATTTAGACATAATGTTGCAACCTTGAGATTATTTGTTCTTTTTTATTTTTAAATTACTTTTCAATGATGCCTACTGTTTTTCCCAATTAATATTATGTACGTATGATGTGATGCTTGTATATTACCATTACGTAAAATTGGAACTTCACTTGGCAAATTGAAAATTTCCCCCCTCCTAATAATTTTAGTTCGGGGCGCCCCTGCAACAAGGTTTGGCTGTACTCAAGTTTTAATACTTCTGATAAATGAACAGTTGTTGCAGATGCAGATAAAAACCTCTCACAATAAATGAAACACTATTTAAAATTCTTACTGAAACAGAGGTATGCAAAATATTGATTCTCATTTTTAATAGAAGTTAGGGCTACTGCTTCAAAAACAGTTTTCATTAACTAGTCGGCAATGTCTATTCCAAAAAAGATTTGTAGTTTAATAAGGAACGAAGACACCTGAGGAGTGGTAAATAAATATTGTTGGGCTGGAATTGCAGGACATTTTACTTGCAAATTTTTAAGTGCCAACAATAAAATATGTTTATTTAGTAATTGTTAAGCCCAGTTATACAGAGTTTCCATTCCTAATCTCACAGTAATACATCACATTATTCAAATAAAATTAAAAATTTGATAAAATATCATTATAGAAACTACTTTGAAGCATTTGTTTTAAATAGGGAAGTTTTAACCAATTAAATATTCCTACTTTGACTATTAGATATTGTTAAGAGACTTACAAAACACAGAAATTTACCATTGCCAAATTTTGAATAACAATGATTGATTTTTGATGAATTTTTAAAAAAAGCGCACTTTGAAAACAAAACCAGTGACGTTGGATGGTTGTATTTTTAAACCCTTCACACACAGAATTATATTGCAGCTTTTCGAGCTTTTTATTGAGGAGTTTTTTCCTTCCGTTATCAATTATTTTAAGTCTATTAATTCACTATGGAGATTAGATTCGTCAAAAGACAATCCAATAACCTGTTATGAGTGTTAGCAATGATGTTTTTAAACTTTTTGCAACAAAAACCATATTCAAATTTTTTTAGTTAAATTTATATGGCTTTTTAAGCAACTTTAATGCGTGTTCATTCAACTTTTATTGAGCTCTGATGGGGAGAAAATGAAATTTAAATAAACACTAGCAAAAAAAAAAAAAAAAAAAAAAAATCAAAATTTCGAATCCTCAATTCACATTTTATAGAATAAAAAAAATATGGAAAACTAACTTAAAAGAAGAAAATTTAATTTGACTCACATTATCTTGACCATAACCTGGAATGCCGTAATCTCCCATTTGTGGTCCATCTTCTCGAGGTGTACCTGGACCTGTGGCTGGAGAATTTTTCATTCCTTCCATACCATCACCTTAAAAACAAAGTTATGAATGTATAGCAGTGCATTAACGGGGGTGCAAGAATAGATGCAATCAGATTAAAAAAAAAAAAAAGTTACAACATAAAAATATAAGCAGTTAAACAATGCAGCGATATAATATAAATCAGGCATAAGATTGCTGAAAAAAAGTAAGTAAGAAAAATGACAAGAAAC
>JAXGGA010018193.1:0-22627 GCA_038373865.1 Uloborus plumipes
AGACAGATGCAGAAAAGTTTTTGCATCTCCATCGGAATGAATACCTGTGTATCTCATGCCACAGATAGAGATTGATCGTCTCCATATGATCTCTGCAGCTGCCGTCTCCATTGCATTAGACGAGCCTGTGTAGTTAATGCAACATTCTGGTTTATGTCCCTCATACCAAGCATAAAACTCAGCACTTTCTTCACCAAGATCTCTTTTCGCAGTGACACATTCAGCACAATACTTTGACAGTACCTCGTAGTCTATAACGAGGCCTGTTAATAAATCGATGACGACGCCAATACCATACAGTGACGTATGACCACGTTTTTGCCACGTCCCATTGAAGGAAACGGTTATATCAAAAACTTCTTGGTTTACAAGAGTGGGCCTTTAGTTCTTCGTGTTTACTGCGCACAATATTACGCGCAGTTTCAAGAATATTCTATTTGAAAATTTTCTTTTCATCGTACAGCATATGCAAACATTTTGAGAATGTCTTTTTGTCCATGGCGTTCATTCCAAGTGTCATAGAAAAAACTTCCAAAGCTGCATGTCCCTTTCCAATGCTTAAAAATGCTTCTACAAGCTTCTTATTTGCATCGAAGCATTTTGATTCATTTACTCGAGGGCTGGAGAACAGAGTACTATACACTTTATTGCATGATTTGCAAATGAGTTCGATCGTTGTTGAATATCCAAGTACTCCTTTCGATGTGACATCTAACAAATTTTCAAATCACTCATCACATTTTACATTGCCCAGCAAAGGTGACAACATGGCAGTACTCATAAATGTATACGAAGAGTCATGTTTCACAATTGCATCAACATCAGTGCAGGCAGAAAAAGTACAGCTCAACTTTTCTGAGCTAGTAGTTTTGTTTTCATCTTTAACATTTAAAATTTCAAATGATTTAATTTCAGCAACGAAAAGAACCAATACGAAAGCCAAAAACAAAGCATACCTGCACATAATGCCCAAAACAGTTTGGGTCATGTTCTTTGTCTGCCTCCCACGGTTGTACTTCCTTTATGTTAAGAACGTCTCATCGAGAAGGATGGTTTTCCCGGCTCCCCCCAAGAGCTCCGAATGATGAGAGGCGAACACCTCAGCAATCTCTCTCAGGTAACTGTAGAAGTTAACGACAGTTTCGGATGACAGGTGTGGATTGCTGGATCCCTGTTGCATCCGAAACATTCGCACTTCTTCCAGCACCTGGGTGAGGGTTTGCTTGTAGAGGAATGCGACAATCAACATAAGGATATCTCGGAAGGAGAGCCGGGCTCCATCAAGAAACGTATTTGCGCCAGGAGAGATCTACAACGCGGGGAACAAGGTTAAGAAAAGTGGAATAGTAAAATCCAGTTGAAAAGAAAAAGGAAGCAGATATACATTTTCTTTGCAGGAGCGACAGACGTATCGAAATCCGTACCCGTGAAAAATTGCAGAGCAACTTCATCGGACTGGAGGAGCCCAGAAAAGGTATACAAGTTAAAATACTTCGACCTCTCGTCCATCATGTCGGGAGTAGTGATGGGCGGAATGGTTGCAGAAGGCAAGACGAGTTTTGAACAGGCCATCTAGGGCCAAAATTGATTAGTTGCTGTAAAAAAGGAGGAAAAAAAAAAAAGAGTTCAAAAGTAGTAAAAAAACACAGAGAAACAAACAAGGCATGGTTATACAATGCTTCGACCTAAAACCATGGGGTTAAATCAAACAAGTTCAAAAACCCTATTTCATCCAGAGCAAAAATTGAAATAAATAGCACATAAAAATATAATATTTCACAGAAGAGAACATTACAAATGAATACAAATAAATTATTTGATCAAAAACTAGGCATGGGATACAATTCTTCAAGGCCTAAAACCATGCAGTTAAATCAAACAAACTCAAAAATCCTATTCCATCAAGAGCAATAAATGGAAAAGTTGCAAAAAAATATTAAACTTCACACAAGAGAACATTATTAATTGATGAAATAAATTATTTGATCAAAAACTAGGCATGGTGATACAATGCTTCAAGCCTAAAACCATGCGGTTCAAGCAAACTCAAAAATCCTATTTCATCAAGAGCAAAAAATGGAAATAATAGCACAAAATGAATAAATTACTTTCTAGAAACATTACCAATTGAGAAAACATATTTATTTCATCAAAAATGTAATAAATAAGGAATTTTTTTCCGCATGGTATGCTATGCCAGTGCCTAAGAAGCGCTAATTTTCATAAAATAACAAATTAATTACGAAAATATATTAAAATTAACCCATCGTACAATGAATAAATAAAATACTAGGCTAAAATAATTATAAAATGATAAACAATTCGCATTACTTACGGCTTTCGATCAGAAAAAAGCAGGTGAAAAAGAGCAAGGAACAGGTACGTCCGATTCCGGCAGGTACGTGAGAGCGAGTGGGAGTAGGGTCAAGGTTCGGGGGAAGAAAGGGGGGTATCAGCGGCGACCAGCAGAGAGGAAGTAGGGTTGCCGTAAGTTTCGGAAAACTGCTAAAAAAAGCGGGGTTACTATAATTTGCAATTATCGCCAAAATTTGGCGAGTTTTGAAAAATCCCGGTTATCGAATAGTAACCTCTTTGGCATCTTTTTTGAATATTTTGAACACCGGAACGAGATTTTTTCGATGGTCTTCCTTTTAATTTGTGATACCGTCGATTTACTGAATGCATTATTTCAAAAAATACACAAATAATTAGCAACCGTAGTTATTACATAAACTATGTGGTTTAGTCCTGAAAAGGACTTTTTTTTCAAAAATAGGCAGTGCGAAACAAAAAAAACTCTTTTCAAAAATGCAGAAACTGATCAAAGCGAAAGAATGCAGAAAACCACATGTAAACAAACGATTCTAAACAACTACAGTCACAGTTAAGCATAACTGTTGCCAAATAACAACTCAAAATAGTATTTTAAATAAAAATAATGAGGCATATTATTAAAATTTGACGTTTTCTGCTTTGTTTACATCTGAACGGTGGACTCCTTTTTGACCTTGTCCTGTTTTGCCCTCAGAACTAAACAATAGAGTACACCTGCCCGTTTACAATGGAGAAGCAGGTGTCAGGTACACCCCCCGTAGGGATTCCGAGGGGTGGCTAATGGCAGGCAACCACGACTGGAATGTCAAACCGGTTTCAAACTTCTACCATTTTAATATCACTTTAATTTCAGCACTGCAGTATTTTGTATGAGCATAGGATTTCTTCGCTCTGAATTGTGCTCCAAAAATGTCCGATATTTCGTTTTCTTTAACCAGAAGAGGTGGAAAACTTCTTCAGCATAACATTATTTTTATCATCTATGTTACTGTGAGAAGAATAAAAGTTATTGGACATGCGTTAAAAGACCACAGTGCAAAGCAAAATTATGTTTAGAAGAAAACGAATTCTATAGCGCAAACGGTTTTCATAATCATGAGCTAGATGTGAAGAAAAAAGAAAAAGACAGCTTTTTAATGAAGCTAAAGGATGAAATAAGAGCAAATGCAACTGTACCAGTGCCAAGGATATACAAGTTTTAATTACTATTTTATTCTTGATACAATAATTTCACAGTATAGTTCATTTTTGTGAATGTAATTATGTTGTACTTTCTGATCATGCTTAGAATTCCTGCAAAAAATAGAAAAACATTTAGCTTCCGGCAAAAAATGGAAAAACATATTGATTATTTTACAAGTTTTATACTAAATGGATCTTGAAACTTTTCATCTCTCCATATCATTATCTATGAACACCACATGATCTGATTTTCATACAATTTTGAGCATAAGATAAAGTTACGTCTAAACTCCTTAAAATTTTCGTCATATTGATCATTAGCATTTTTTTTTTTAATTTGAATTTATTAAGTAAAATTGAAGAAATGTCTGCATCAGAAGCAATTTTTACTATGTTCCGAGGTAATTAGAACGTGAAATATCATTTTTTTTAAACAAATTTTCTGCTGAAATGTAAGTGAGGCTTCACTTGGAAATTCATTGTTGACCACGGTCATTGTTGATAAATGCTTTTAGTTAAATATCTCCGATTTTGAAAGTAGTATTTTTATATGCAAAGCATATTACAAATTGGTGAACTTCTTTTTATAGTTTCATTAAGTAGGTATTGGCTTTAAAAAAATAATAAAAATAAATTTAAAAAAAATAAATAAAACCCTTTTTCATATTAATTGTTTTTCGTTTTAAAACCCTAACAAAGCATATGAAATGAATTTTCTTCTTTTTCGGAAGTTAGCAAGGTGCTTTGAGTTTAAAAAAAGGAGGTAAGTTTTTTATTCAGCCATACAAAATCAATATGTAATTCTCGCAAAATAAGATCCAAAAGTACTCTTGGCAAAACAGCAAACAGCGCAAAAGCAATTCGGCCACAGTGTGAAGACAAAATTATTCCATTAGCTGGATATTATATGAATACCAAACAAAATGATGTGTTAACGAAAAGTAATGACATCAAAAAATTACAAACATTATATAAACTAAAAATTCTGAGAAATGTCATGAAATCAAAATTAGCATTTAGATGGCTGTGACTGAAAATTATGCACCGATTTTGAAGTATGGGTTCATTGTTGAAATTCTCAACATGCTTGCATTTTCCTTAATATTGATTTCTCATGATGTAAAGATTTTTAGAGCTCCAAAAGTCCAAACTATTAGAAACTTGATTTGCATATATCAGAGGTCAGCAAGGCAACTAATTCCATCTTCAAGAGCAAAATTAACAAGTACTCCAAATAAGATAATTTTTACGAAAAATATCCATTCGCCACGTGATTAGTGCGAAAATTAAAAAATATTCGCATTTATTTAAAAAATAAGTTTGTATTCTTGTTCAATATGATTTGTATGGTGCACTACTCCAAAAAGAAGAAGAAATATCGTAACCTGAAAGCCGATGCTAAAAGATAGCGGAAAAATTATATGTAAACCCTAAAGTTACGTTTTACATGTGGTATCGAAAACACACACAAAAAATTACCAAAATTCCAAAACATTCAACATATAAAAGTCAAACAAGTGGGATTTTTAACATTCAAGTTAAAAAAATAGGCCTTGAGCAATGAAATATTAAAAAATATGTAACACATTTCAAAATGCTGTTCTTTTTTTTCAATTTTTTTCGTTGTGGTCGTTACTATAAAAATAATTAAGTTTGCTGAACCAGTGCATAGAAAGCTATAAAAGTCTGTTGTCCACTTGTTAGAAATTGAAATTTTCAGACCTACTCTTTTCTGAAATCTTTCTTCAAAATAATTTTGGAGTGTTTTTATATGGTGTGTATAATTTAAAATCTTTCCAGGAAAACCTTCTTTTACTTTTTCTTTCATCCTCTAAGTTGCTTTTTTCAAAAGAATTTTTTTTTTTTTTTCATTTTTCAACACAAGAAGAAACTAAATGCACTAGCGTACTGCTTCCTTTCTGATAAAAAAATAAAGAATTTCGAATTTTCCATTATTTTCTGTCTCTAAAAGTAAAGTAGTAAGTTAAAATTAATTTTTTTCCTGCCAGATCAGGAGTTGGTTAATTTTCTACCAACTTCGTAGTCTACGAGTGCGAAGTATGGTTATCGATTTTTATGAGTAACTTTTTTCACATTCATTGAACTTTCACGTTTCTGTTAGAAAATCGTTTATTGGCGGAAGTTCAAGCTATTTGAACTGCTCAAAAAATACTCTAAAGAGAAGTAAAATAATAATTAAAAAAAAAAAAATCTTCATAAAGAGTGTTTTCTAACAAAGTTTGTGAAGCAACTCCATCCTTAATTTTGGGATCTATATTTGCCTTAAATTTTCCCCTAAGCACTTATCTTAGGAAAATTTGAACTGTTCAAACTTCTGAACAAATGATTGTTCTAATTTAAAAAAGAACAAGAGGAAGTAGGCGAGTAAAAAATAAACAAAATAATAAAGTTGTTGCATCTTTAAAAAAAATGTTATTATAGTTCTTCCGTAAAAAAATTCTTTAATTGTTTTGAAAAAAGAATTAAAAAAGCAAAAGGGGCGTCAAAACGCATTTTATCAAATAAAAAAAACTCGTTCCTAAATAAAATATCTTGAAGTTTATTTTTTATCATTTGCTAATTCTTAAAAATAATTAAATAATTAATAAATGCTGTCTTAAATGAATAATTTTTGCAAGAAAAAAATGGTCTGCGAAATAAATAAAAGAAAATAAATAAATAATGCGATATTTTTCCGATGCGTTAAGTCACCTTTCACGTCTTGATTCCTTTCTTTTTTCCTTAACTTCAACAGAAAAGTCGGCTAAAAAGGACTCACGAGTAACACATATTTTAATTAAGAATCACTTTCATCTGTACGAAGGAATAATTATTCGCGAAAGAGTAAAAAAAAAAAAAAAAGGTTTTAAAAAAATCAACCAATCCGACTAAAATGGGTTTCAGATTCACCCTTGTACAAAATGCATGCTTATGGGAGACCACAAATGGCTGAATGAGAATGTGTGTAAGAATGGAGGCACATACTTGACCACAAATGACGGAGGTTCATACCCCATTTCGCCTTCGAAACTTCCCATTGATATGTCACTATGAATGGAGCGATAAGGTGCTTTCCAATGAACAATAGATATCCGCAGTGATGAGTTGACAGTTGATGTCTTCGCCTTTTACTGAGAGGGGGTTAGGGATTTTTCTAGGGATATTTCTTCTGCCGTAGTTATGTAAAACTAGTTCTCTGGCTAGCGATCTAGCCAAACTTTAAACTGAGGGTAACTCCTTATCAAATAAAGCAAAAAAAAAAAAAAAAAACACGGCCAGATTTTCACGAAATTTGCACTTTTTGACATCTTAAATGTATACATTATTTTTTAAAATTCTAACATTTATAATTGTTGAATATTTATTTTTTGAATTTTGTTAAAAAGCCTTTTTTTAACCTTATTGGCAGACTTGAAATTATAACTAAAGTTCTGTGGAAGCGACCGACTTTTTAAATAACTCATTTCAAAGATAATTTATATGCAATTTGAATACTTTATGAAAATGTTTCTTTTTAAGCTGTAATTTAAAATTTTTGAAATAATGGCATTTCAGAATTTTGTAAAAATATGTAGGATTCAAAATATATTTTAATGAATATATTTGAAAGTTATCTGAGTTGGACCATGTAGAAACTAGTAATTAGCAAAAATTGAAAAATAGGGTCCTAAATTGCACAATAGGGTCATACATTACTTAGTGTAAATGCTGATCCCTTCATGGAGAAGACGTTTTAGATGTATTCAGTAAGATGCGTTAAAAATCTTATAAGTACAGTACAAAACCTTTTATTCGGGAACCAAAAATCGGAAAACCAGAAAACCGGGAAATTTTGTCGATTTTCCCGGAATCTTTTAAAATACGCAATTTTGTCACTTTTTAGAAAGGAAACTTTTTTTTTTCTTTCTTTTTTTTTTTTTGAAATAAATAAATAAATGAATATGAAGGGTTTCGTATGAATACCGTGTTACTCGCAAAAAGCGTAGAAAATTGTTACAAAAACAAACTTTTTGTAACTGAAAGTAAGAAGCTGAAATTAAAGGGTCAAGCGGGGCAAAATTTCCGAAATATTTTCTTGAATTTCAAAGTATTCTAGTAAATAAAACATTTTCCTATTTTATTCCAGCTGTAAACTGAAGAAATAAATATTGTCACCTTCTAATGCAATCTTATACTGAATGATCATTAATTAAAGCCGTTTAGAGATTAAGAGCAAGAATCTGAGAAACTCACGCCTAGCATTATGAGGTGATTCATGACCTCTCAGATTTTCTCCCAAAAATTACCAAATGTTTATTATCTTATTGAAAGACCAAATCCAGAATGTTTTGCTCTAAAGTTGAGTTGTTTAGTTTTTATGGATCCCTAAAGTTTAAGGTGCGGCATCAAAAATTAAGCGGATTTTCAAGACATGGAAATTGCTGTGAGCCAAAACTCTTACCAGGAACTGTTAAACTGCAATTTTCTTTTTGTATATGGAATATAGAAGGTTGAAACTTTACAAAATGAATGTTAAATTTGTGGTAAGTTGTTGCCGTAAGGTCAGTGAAGGCCCTCAAAACAGGGCAGTTTTGACGTTTTTTAGCGTTTTTGAGGTCTAAAAACACCTTGTACATTTCAGTTGGCACGGCAAAAATAGTGTCGTTTGAAAGACCAGTGTAAACACTTTAAAATAATGTATAAATAACCGAGGAAAGTTCAACGTGCTTTTAGTTGCGTAAGGCCGAAATATGAGAAATGTCATATTTTACCGATACTCAAACGGTCATAACTTCCTCTGCCAACAAACATATTGAAATATTTTTTTTGCCAATGTCATGCTCTATTCTTTGTCTTAACAGAACAGTTGAGTCCTTTGAGGCGAAATGTGAAAATTTTTTTTACAAAAAATGCACAGAAAAAAATAAATTTTTTGCAAAAAAAAATTTCACATTTCGCCTCAAAGGACTCAACTGTTCGGTTAAGACAAAGAATAGAGCATGACATTGGTGAAAAAAATATTTCAAAATGTTGTTGGCAGAGGAAGTTATGACCGTTTGAATATCGGTAAAATATGACATTTTTCATATTTCGGCCTTACGCAACTAAAAGCACGTTGAACTTTCCTCGTTATTTATACATTATTTTAAAGTGCTTACACTGGTCTTTCAAACGACACTACTTTTGCCGTGCCAACTGAAATGTACAAGCTGTTTTTGGACCTCAAAAACGCTAAAAAACGTCAAAAATGCACTGTTTTGAGGGCCTTCACTGACCTTACGGCAACAACTTACCACAAATTTAACATTCATTTTGTAAAGTTTCAACCTTCTATATTCCATATACAAAAAGAAAATTGGAGTTAAACAGTTCCTGGTAAGAGTTTTGGCTCACAGCGATTTCCATGTCTTGAAAATCCGCTTAATTTTTGATGCCGCACCTTCAACTTTAGGGGTCCATAAAAACTAAACAACTCAACTTTAGAGCAAAACATTCTGGATTTGGTCTTTCAATAAGATAATAAACATTTGGTAATTTTTTGGTAAAAATCTGAGAGGTCATGAATCACAGGCGTGACACTCTCTCAGATTCTTGCTCTTAAGGCTACAGTGGACAAATAAAATTGCTTTTTTTCAATTATTGATTTACATGTCTAAAACTTTGTGTGTGTGCTTGTATTATTGTATATTTACTACATCTAAAAGCATAAAAAACACAAATTAGTGCAAAAACAATGAATAATTTTTTCCAAATTTCAAATTTAAATATTTTTTTAACAAAATTTCAAAATGTTCCTAGCGTCACAATTTTTTTTCAAACTTTGCATTTCCACTTAATTTCCAATCATTAGGCATGATTTCCCCGAAATAAGCTGAAATTCTCCAATTTCTTTTGGTTTGTTCCTGATCTCAGAAGGTGTTATTCGATTTCAATATATTTTTTAAAATTTCGGAAGACTTCACCAATCGTAACTTTCCTTCCAAGAGCATAAAAATGAAACATTGAAATAAAAATTTTAAAATACCACTAAAACACATGAAAATTTCCATTTTAAAAAATTTCAGGCTCATTGCGGGATTGGAAGATATTATCCGATTTCAAAAATTTTTGCTTTGTTTTGTAAGTCTTCACCAATCGCAACTTTTCCGCACTGTTACGACTCGAAAATCAAAACTTTGTTTTTTTTCGCTCCACCCTAGTATACAGGGTGTCCAGTAATTATTGACGGGGTTTCTGTACCCCAACTGAACACAAGACTGGAATAAGGCTGCAATATCTTAAAAGAGAAATTTCTATTGATATTAACACAATGCAAAAGCAGCAATTAACAATTTTTACCTTAATCTCGAAAACGAACCCTTTTTAGCCTACTTTCCCGTTAAAAATAAAAGAGACGAAAAAAGCATTAAAATTGGCTTAATGCATCTAAAAAATGTCGCCAAGTCCAAAAAATATCGCCAAGTCCAAAAAATATCGCCAAGCCCAAAAAATATCGCCAAGTAAAAAAAAAGTCAAAAAGAAACAAAAAAATGAAATAAATATCGAAAAATTAAAAATTTGAAAGTAGGGTATTGAGATGGGGAATTTGTGTGTCTGTCTGTCGGTCGGTCGGTCGGTCTGTCTGTCCCCCCCTAATAACTTTTGAATGAACATTCCGATTTGGACAAACTTTTTTTTGTTGGAAAGATCTCGGCGAGTACAGCTCATTCCCATATTTGATTTTTTGATTTGAACAATTTTTGGTTCAACTTTGAGCCGTTCAAATAACCGGTCCCGCGATACTAACTTTTTAATGAACAGTCCGATTTGAACAAACTTTTTTTTGTTGGAAAGAACTTTTCAAGGATACTTCATTCCCGTATTTACATTTCCGATTTGAACAATTTTTCGTTCAACATTGAACCGCTCAAGCAAGCTGTCACCCCTAATAACTTTTGAGTAAACAGTCCGAAAAAAAAATGACTGACTGTGCAGACGATTTTTTGTTTATTTATTATTTGTTTTATTGAATTTATTATTATTATTATTATTTTTGGCAGACGATTTTTTTTTGTAACAAAAATGTTTCATTCACGAGGGCATTTTATTCTTTATTTATATTTAACAACTGGCAACGGATTAAAAGTGAAATTCGAGACATTTTATCAACGGACGAGTTTTTTTTTCTTTTTTTTTCTTTATTTTTTTTCTTTCTTTGATAAAATGTGTTTTGATGTACTTTGTACTTTTAATTTTTTTTTTGAAAACAATTGAGGAATTTTTCTACGGAAGAACTGTAACAGTTACATTCTTTAAAAGGTGCGACAAAGCTTTATTTATTCATTTATTTACTTTTTATGTGTCTATTTCATCTGATGAGAGGGGTATATTTTGCTTTTAGAAATCAGCTTCAAGTGCTAAAAAGGTATGTTTGACATAATTTTTAGTCTTAGATAATCAAGAGAATAATGATCAGATGCTAGAATGCCGATGTCGATGTACGGGAAAGTAGGCTCGTTTAGTTCTTGACAGAACTTCTTGTTTAAAAGGAAAAGGAAAGAAGAAAAAAACGCGTTCATAGTAACGAATTTATTTAACACACTAGTAGAAATTTATGTTCAAAAATTTGTTTCTTGCCCTTTCCTTAATTTTATTTCTTTTCACAACATTATCGAAAAGTGCGCCCCTTCCCCTCCCCCCCCCCTTTTTTTTTTTTAATATGAGGGTCTTTCGTCTTGTGAATAACTAAATTTTTTGGTTTTTAAATTATTTTAACACTAGTATTTTTTAATATTCCGATATTTACAAACATTTCTGAACCGTTTTCTTCTTATTTTAAGATGGCTTGCAAATTAATATAGTAATTTGGGCTTCATAAACAATTGGCAAACAGCGCTATTTAGCGATCCAGAAAACCGGGAAATTCAGATATCCGGCATAGCGATGGTCCCAAACATCCCGGATGACTGGTTCTCACCTGTATTTCAAAAAAATTTTCAAAAACAGTAAACTTTTTAAATTGAATCATATTTGAGATTATGTTTTGTGAAAAAGATTTCTTTTCAAAACATAGTTAAATTACAAATCAAATTAAATGCATAAGATTCTCTTTGAAATGAACTTACGTGAGAACTCCATAAGCTCTCGTAAAATTAAAGTTTAATGCATTACTGTAAAAGCAAAAATAACAGAAATGTTCTACATTATTTTTTCAAAAAATTTCAAAGACAACTTGAATTTTTTTTGCGTTTTATATTTCAATTGTTTGCAAAGTTTATTTCTCTCCCGAAAAGTATTTAACTTCATGAAGTTGCATTTAACATGAGTTATTATACATCTCTGTAGCTCACCATTAAACTTGAGTTATAATTGAGCAAGTAAATAAAAGGCCTTTTTAACTTATTAAGGGCTGAATTCAAGTGAAACACCATTGCAATCGCTTCTAGGCGACCGCAATTGCAATCGCTACTGGAAGTCGAATTAAAATAGAATAGTTTTTTCTATGGCATCTTTTCTTGTTGTAAATTCTTGCTCTGCAGCCTTTTTCCGTGGAACATTTCCAATATATTTTGTCCTTTCTTTTGGTATTTATTCTATAAGTATACTTATTGTACACCAAAAGTTTTCCCCCTCTGTTCGAATTGATGTACTGAAAATTGTCCATGCTGATAATACGAACGCTGAACGCCGAATGAAAAAAAACCACGTGGGTGGGTGCAGTGCGTAAGCGTAGGGAGAAAGAGAACCGGTTGGGGGAAATTTTCGGGAAAAAATATCCCCGAAACTATCCCTAGGTTGACCACCCGATGGTTTGATTGACAACTGACCCAGCCCACTGGGAGGGACAGACTCATCACACAGTTTCGAAGGCGAAATGGGGTAGACACCATGACGGACTACAGCTTGGCTTTTCGACCGTCAGTGCTGTATCGCATTTCACGCATGACTAGTTCAGGGTGATGATAAGAAATAGGACATAAGCGGAAAAGACGAACGCGGGTGGAATCATCAGATACTCCTGTCAAAATCAGCTGTTCAGATCAGCTGTCAGTCAAAAACAGCTGATTTTGACAGGAGTATCTGATGACAAATCGTTTTGTGTTCTTCCTTGAAACAGTTGTAACTTTGGTAAAAATTGCCCAATCCCTTAGCGGTTTTTTGAGTTTTGTAGAAAAATGTTTGGAGTACAATAAAACATCAAAACAAAAATTTGAATTTTTTGGTGGTTTGACAGTAGATATTGTAAAATCCACTAGATATCCATAGGATATTGTGGCGTTTTGGCTGTGTGGTGTGAATAAAATGTTCGCTAATGCACTAGCAGACGAATGCCAATAATTTAGTATTCAAATTTTACTTTATTTACATTACTCTGGATGAACTAGGTATTTACACAAATTCTTGTTTGAATTCAATATTTTCACAGAATAGTGATGATGCTGTCCAATAGCAAATCGGTCGGCTCTGCCGCGCGCCTCTGGAACCTATGTTCCGAATTTTTGCTCAGTCACGAGCACGGAGAAAAATACAAACTCCTTCTCCGGAGTTCTAGAGTGATCCCTCTTCAAAAAAATAAAAGTTCAGTCCACCAATTTTTTTTCGGGGCGTCACCCTTTGCATCTTCGTTTTTTTTTATTCGCTAGCCGTTGTCGCTGCGATCGGGGCCCACACATTCTCGGTGACCCCATTTGCAGAACAAAGGGCCCCAGAAAGTCTGGACCGCCTCCTTCTGTCGGCCCAGGGTCCACCGCACAAAGGCAGAGTGGAAAATTGGCCACAAACGCCCCGACGGTGACAAAAGGCGCAGTAAAATTCCACCCTATTGACACCGCCGTCTCATCGCCGCCTGGTGCCAATCACCTCCGTCTGGGGTAAGGGAATGGCTAAGATGCCACAATATCTACAAATCTCCACAATATCTACCAAAGGTTAGAAAGGTTGCATCCATGGCACGTCTCAGAGAGGTTTGAATATCGCGATATCTGTTGGATATGCACTGGATATCCCTTAGATATTATGGATGGATATCCATGAGATGTGTGTCAAATGTAGATTACATCTGTTAGATATCCAAGGGCTATGGCTTTTTGGATAGCTTAAAGACGTCTAGAATATCCTTGTTTGTGTGTACTTAGCAGTGAGAATATAAATTGCGTCTTTTAAAAATTTAAATACAAAGTCATTAAATTTACAGAAAAAATTGAGCAATGAAAATCTTAGAATTTTTTTTTTTATAAATCTTTAAATTTTTCTCCTTTTAACACTATTTAATGAACTTCATAAAAATAGTGACTTTGTAATTAATATTTTAGTAAAAAATACAATATATTATTAAAATTTTTTTTGATAAGATTACAACTGTTATTAAATAATGACTTTACTCCAGTTTTATGTATTTCATTTACATCTATTAATGATCCTAATGATTTTTTTTTTCAATAATTACACAGGTCTGCAACCAAAAAACTGCATGAGATATTTTAGGTGTACTTTGTTTTTCGGTGTGCTGAATTTGAAAATGACCTCCGTTTTTATCCATCACGTAGTTTTTCTGCAAAACATGTATACTGAGTGTGGTAATGTACCATTTTACCTCTGTATACCTGAAAAAATACCGTACCAATTTATGATTTTAAAAGATAATTTTCCACCCCCCCGTTGTCCGTTTACCTTGTCGTGGTGTGGGGGAGGGGGGGGGGGGCTTGCGGTGTGGTGAGTTCGGGGCGAGCTCTTGGGCGGAGTCGTGACCCCCAGTTGCTCAAACAGAATATCGGCGGGAAGGGATTTGTTTCTCCTTCCTTCCCTCATCACACTTACCAAATTTCGGAACAAAAACCCAAGCCAAGGTGTGTCAACCGTGCCGATGGCTGCGTGGTACCGGGGCTAAGCGGTATCTCATACGGGAGGCTTCAGGGCTAGCTGGCGAACCCTGTCGTACGCAGCCTTACCCCTGTGTAGGGGGGCTACGCAGGGGCTCGACCCCACTTTCCCCCCAGTTCTCCGGTCCACTAATGGATTCTGAAAATAAAAAACCTCCTCCCCCTCGAGGGGAGCGTCAGAATGTTTCGTTAAATAACCCGAAGTTCTTTTTAATCAAACGTAACGATCCAACTTTAAACCTTTCTAAAGTGTCTTCTTTTATTATCAACAAAGCGCTTGTGCATCAGATAGGTGAATTTGAGTCTGTAAAAAAATTACGCAGTGACGATCTTCTTCTGGAAATTAAAAATCAAAATCAAGTCAAATCTTTAATGGCCATGAAACAAATAGGTTCGTATTTAATCACCATTTCTGAACATGCCACTTTAAACTTTTCTCGGGGAATCATTTCGGAGCCCGATCTTCTATACACTCAGGAGACGGAAATCTTAGAGGAGATGAAAGACCAGCACGTAAGTGGAGTGAAAAGAATTACCATCAGACGTAATGGAGAAATATTGCCGACTAAACATATTATCTTGACGTTTAGTACTCCTAACCTCCCTTCACGTGTCAAGGCTGGCTACCTCTCTTGCCCAGTTCGACCATACATTCCAAATCCTCTTCGTTGCTTTAAATGCCAACGTTTCGGTCATTCCAAGCTATCATGCTGTGGAACAACTGCTTGCGCCAGATGTTCTGAGCCCGGCCACGATAGCAATGAATGTACGAAGGAATTTAAATGTGTCAACTGCAAGGGAGACCATCCCTCTTACTCAAGAAAATGCTCTAAATGGATCCTTGAGAAAGAAATTCAAGTCATAAAAACGACCCAAAATGTATCTTATCCTGAGGCACGAAAAATTGTTGAAGCCCGTACCCCTACAACTGGATTATCTTATGCTGCAGCAATTAAAAAGGTTTTTAAAAGTTCCAGCACTCAAACAGAGGCACAAACCCAAATTAATTCTGTTCAAACTAACAAACCCAAAACTACACAAAAGCAATCCAATAGTGCAAAAACTTCTCCGAAAAAACTAAATGAAAATAAAGAAACACAAATGGTAAATATAAATCCTGCTGAATCACTTTTTTCAATTGTACCAAAGACGCAAAATTCGAAAAAATGCACTGAAAAAAAGAAAATTATACAAGTGCGTGCCAAAATTGGAGCTACCTCTAAACAGAGGCCTCCTAAATATTTTGGTTTTAAAAAAGAGGACTTCTTGCTTCCTAACAAGCAAGTAAAACTCACCAAATCACTTCATCACTCCATTCATGACGAAGTAGAGGACGTCGAATTTAAAGAAATTCCGTCATCCGAAGATGAAGGATGGACGGACGTTCAAGCCAAATGAGCTGCCCTTCTTTCTTTCGGCCGTTTTTCCTCCTCTTTCTCTCTATGGCCCTGAGCATTCTATCTTGGAATTGTCAGAGTTACTCGCATAATGTCACGAACGTCAAAGATCTTGTCGAAACACACCAACCGGCCATTTTTTGTCTGCAAGAAACATTCTTGTCGCCTGTTGATAAACCGAGGTTGAAAGGTTTTGATATACACCGCAAGGACTGCTTGTCAGGTGACCGTCGTTGTGGAGGAGTGGCGATGCTAATCGCCACTGATTACGCATCTAGCCAGCTCAACATCAACGCGTCCCTTCAGGCAGTAGCTGCGCGTGTCCACCTTCACTCGCTCATCACAGTTTGCTCTGTGTATATTCCACCTTCTTACGATTTGAGAAGCGTGGAATTGCAGACATTGATAGATCAACTTCCACCCCCATTTGTCATCTTGGGGGATTTCAATGGCTACAATCCTCTCTGGGGGAGTCCAGACACAAACAGCAGAGGATTGATAATTGAAAATTTTATTGGTGACAACGATTTATGCATCCTTAACAACGGTGAAAATACATATTTCCATCTTCCAACTCAGACTTACCATGCCATCGATTTGTCAATATACTCACCTTCGCTTCTGCTACACTGGGAATTCGAGGTGAAAGGTGGTCTCTACACCAGTGGCCACTTCCCGATCAAGTTAACTTTTACCGGACGCTGCAGCTACAATGAGCAGCAGCAAGTCCGTTATCGCCTTGATCGAGCTGATTGGGCAGCATTTACCCAGTTGGCAGAAATAACATCGGAAGTTGTGAACGAAACTGACATTGATGTAGCGGTAAGGCGAGTAACAGACATTATCCTAAATGCAGCGAACATTACTATTCCAAGAACCACTAAGGGCAGGATCAAATTTCCTAAGCCTTGGTGGAACTCTTACTGTCAGGAAGCTTATAAGAAACAGAGAAAAGCCTGGAACACATTTCGTCGATATCCAACCACGCAAAATCTTGTGGCACTCAAACGAGCTCGTGCTGAAGCTCGGAGGATTCGGCGAAAAAGCCAGCGGGACTCGTGGCGAACATATGTCAGCACAATCACGACGTCCACTCCATCTAAAACCGTATGGAACAAAATTAAGAAAATCGCTGGAAATTATAATACAGGCTGTGCTCCCATTCTGGAGAAAAATGGACAACTGCTATCCGATTTTAAAGAAGTGGCTGACTGCTTGGGGACTCATTTAGCAGAAGTCTCTAGGGCAGATAGTTACAGCCAAAAATTTGTTGCTTTTAAAACGCTTAAAGAGCGAAAACCACTCAATTTTAACTCAAATTCTTTTGAAACATACAACACAAATTTTACTTTTACAGAATTAAGTAGTGCTTTACAAAAAGCCAAAAACACTACACCAGGTCCAGATGATATCCATAATATGATGTTGAAAAAATTAAGCCTACACTCTTTAAACAATATCTTGTATCTTTTTAATAGGATTTGGTCTGAAAACTGTTTTCCAAAACTCTAGACACAAGCTATTGTCGTGCCTATTCTAAAACCCAACAAAAATCCCAATCAACCCGAAAGTTACAGACCAATTGCTCTAACGAGTTGTTTTTGTAAATTGATGGAGCGAATGGTCAACACCAGACTCATGTACACTCTGGAGGTGAACCATCTCCTAGCTTCACATCAAAGCGGAT
Organism: Uloborus plumipes; assembly: GCA_038373865.1. Classification (NCBI taxonomy): domain Eukaryota; kingdom Metazoa; phylum Arthropoda; class Arachnida; order Araneae; family Uloboridae; genus Uloborus; species Uloborus plumipes. Next base: position 17,439 of record JAXGGA010018193.1, read on the forward strand.
TCAGACGCGGTAGATGCACCATATACAATCTAATGTTACTAGAAATATCAATCCGAGAAGCATTTCTAAAACGTAAACATCTTGTGAGCGTATTTTTTGACATGGAAAAAGATTATGACCGTACCTGGAGACATGGGATACTCAAAACCATACATGAGTATGGGTTTCGTGGGAATCTACCCAATTTTATCTCCAATTTCCTTAAACATAGAGGGCTCTGATACGCTCAAAAATTGATTACGGTTGTCAAATCTATGGCTCCGCAGCGAAAAGTTATCTAAAGATCCTGACTCCAGTACATAATCAAGCACTGCGCATCTGCACAGGGGCGTTCCGAACGTCGCCAATTAATAGTTTGCATATTTTAGCACATGAACCTTCTCTTCACAATAGACGTCTAAAGCTTTCTTTAAATTTTTATTTCAAAATTAAACCAAATAAAAATCACCCTTTGCATTTATATATCTTCCATCCTTCAAATACTGACTTATTTCTGCGCCGTCCATTGGTCACCCCAACATATGGGATCCGAATGCGACAGGCACTCAACAACCTACAGATTTCTGATTTTGACTTACCCGACACAGCAGAACTTATTGAACCTTGGAACAAAGGTAACATAACTTTTCTTCATGATTTCTATATACCTTTCAAAAAGATAAAACAACAGATTCGGTATACCAACAGATCTACTATGAGGTAAAACAAAAATATTCTTCATATAACGAAATCTTTACCGACGGATCTAAGACAAATGATCACGTTGGATTCGCAGCAGTAATTGATGGTTATACTATCTCACAACAACTACATAATTCTTGCTCAGTCTTCACTTCTGAAAGCAAAGCCATAGCCACCTCTCTCCAAACAATAGCCAAATCAAATAAAAAAAAAAGTGGATTATTTACACAGACTCGAAAAGCTCGTTGGATGCCCTTTCAAACTGCAACAACAATAGCCACCCTTTTGTGATTCAAGCTTTTCAATCATACCATAGGCTAAAACAAAATAACTTCGAAATTCTTTTCTGTTGGATACCTAGTCATGTAGGCATTGCTGGGAATGAGGCAGCCGATACAGCTGCTAAGGCCGCAAGTGCTCATTGCGAAGACCTGGTTCCTTATGAAGATGTAAAAAATTCCATTACGGGCAGTATATACAACTCTTGGCAGCGTGACTGGGATGGAGAAGTGCAAAACAAACTGCACTCTATCCAGCCCTTCACAAAAGATTCGGAACGAAAGATTCTTCACAAATCCTTAAATATTAAACGAAGGGACCAAGTCGTCATAGCCCGTCTTCGCATCGGCCATACCCGGTTCACACACAAACACCTTCTTTGCCGTGAACCAGCGCCTATATGTATTAACTGCAATGTCAACCAGAGAGTGTTTCATATCCTATGTAAATGCCCAAATTTTAACCAAACTCGTTTTAAGCATTTTAATAACTTTTATCCATCTTTGACTGAATTACTTGGGGATATACCTCATCCTAATTTGTTCCCCTTTTTACATGATATTGGTTTTACATCTCTAATATAGTGGTTTTATCTTTTTCTTGTGTGTTTTGTCTTTGTTTTAGTTATTTGTTTTTTCATTCTCTTGATCAGTTAAGATTTTAAACGTCATTTATGTGTCTGTTTTAAAAATGGTTTTAAATTTCTATATGTTTTATGGGTTATCATCGTTTGGCGCAGCATAGCCTATGAAGGCTCTTGTGCCAGTAAACCCGAAGTAACCAACCAACCAACCTTAAACATAGAACTTTTCGCGTACGTGTCAAGTCTGTTCTGTCTGATACCTTCATCCAAGAAGAAGGTGTGCCCCAGGGAAGTATGCTGAGCGTAACTCTTTTTCTCATAGCAATTAATAACTTACTCGAGCAACTTCCTCCTGCTGTCAAGGGTACTATGTTCGTTGATGATTTTCAAATCTCTTTCTCGTCAACAAACATGAGTACCATTGAAAGACAGCTTCAAATAGCTATTAATAAAGTTTCTCAATGGGCAGAGGAAAATGGCTTTTCGTTCTCGGCTCAAAAAACCTTCTGTATCCATTTCTGCCGTAAAAGAGGTCTTCACCCCGATCCAAATCTTCTCATAAATAATCAATCGATATCTGTAAAAGAAGAAGGAAAATTTCTCGGGATCACCCTGGATAATAAGCTTAAATTTATTCCACATTTGCAAGATTTAAAAAAGAAAAGTACTTTAAAATCAAATATACTTCGAGTCTTGGCTAACACTTCTTGGGGTGCTGACACAGATTCCATGTTAAGAATTTACCGGGCTCTAATACGCTTCAAACTTGATTACGGGTGCCAAATTTATGGCTCAGCCGCTAAAAGCTATCTTAAAACTCTGGACACTGTACATCACCAGGCATTACGTATATCTACAGGTGCATTTCGAACATCACCTATCAATAGCCTATATGTAATAGCTCACGAACCTTCACTTTACAATAGAAGACTGAAACTTTCTTTAAATTTTTATTTCAAAATCAAACAGAATATAAACCATCCCTTGCATTTATATATTTTCCATCCGTCAAATACAGACTTGTTTTTACGTCGTCCATCGGTCACCCCTACATTTGGGATCCGAATGCGACAAGCGCTTAATGACCTACAAATTACAGATTTTGATACCTACAGCACAACAAAACTAATTGAACCATATAATGAAACCAACTTTCCAGTTCTTTATGATTTCAGTACATTTCAAAAAGACACAACACCTGATTCAGTCTATCTACAAATCTACAATGATGTGAAGCAAAAATATTCCTTATATAATGAAATTTTTACCGATGGATCGAAAACAAATGATCACGTCGGCTGCGCAGCAATAATAGCTGGTGAAACTATCTCACTAAAATTAAATAAAACTTGTTCTGTTTTCACCTCAGAAATAAAAGCAATAGCCACATCTTTAAAAACAATATTTGAGTCAAATTATAAAAAATGGATATTATACACAGACTCGAAAAGCTCAATTGACGCTCTCATTAACTGTAACAACAATAGTCACCCGTTAGTTATTCAATCTTTTCACGTATACAATAGTCTCAAAGACAACAATTTCGATATTATTTTTTGTTGGGTACCCGGCCATGTAGGCATTACTGGAAATGAAGCAGCCGATACAGCTGTCAAGACGGCAAGTTCCTATGCGGAAAATCTCGTACCTTATGAAGACATTAAAAATTACGTTACAGACTGCCTTAACATTTCTTGGCAGCGTGACTGGGATGGAGAAGCGCAAAATAAATTGCACTCCATCCAGCCACTGACCAAAGGTTTTAAATCCTTAAGGGCTAAAAGAAGGGACCAAGCCATAATATCTCGGCTTCGCATTGGTCATACGAGATTTACGCATAAATATCTTCTTTGCCAAGAACCTGCACCTGTATGTCTTAACTGTAATGTAAACCAGACAGTGTTGCACATTTTATGTAACTGCCCGAATTTTAATCGTATACGTTTTAAACATTTCAATAATTTTTATCCATCTTTGACGGAATTACTAGGGGATCCACCCCATCCTAATCTGTTTCCATTTTTTCATGAAATTGGTTTTATTTCTCTAATTTAGTGGTTTTATCTTTGTCATGAGTATTTTGTCTTCGTTTTTTATACATTTCTGATTTTACTAAAATTTTTTAGTCTTTTCTTTATCTTGATTAGTTTGAATTTTAAACTTCATTTATGAGTATATTTTAAAACATTTTTAAAATTTTGTATGTTTTATGGCTTATTGTTTGGCGCAGTATAGCCTATAAAGGCTCTTGCGCCAATAAACTCAAAACAACCAACCAACCAACCACAAATAGTTTTTCTTATTTGGTTCTTAGATGTTCAAAAAGTACCCAGTTATAAAAAGTGAAAAAAAAAAGAAGAGAGCTAGGGTGGAGATTGGATTGGGAAAGTGCAGACAGAACTGCTGTTTTCTCACCTACAGAGCCTCATTGATCAGGTTCAAATATGTTTCACAGGGTTTTTGGATTATTAAGGATTCTATCAAAATAAAGGTAATAGTGATAAGAAAAGTAAGAAATGTGAGGAGATTTGATTGATTTTTTTTTCGTTTGATTCATTTATTAAAAGTATTGGTTTGTGTTGATCTTTTTTCTTTTCAATTTATTCCCCTTCTTTGTCAGATCCAGGAGAATGAAAGAATGTCAGAATAAGCAGAAATGCTGCCATGATGCATTTTTTAATCAAGTGCACACCCATTTTTAAAATAGAACCCTTAAAATGTGCTAGGTGCTAGTCGTGGCTTTCCACGTTGGACAGTATAGTGGTTGATCGTAAAAAGGTTTTGTTTTCACGATCTCATACAACATACTCTTCACATTAAATTAGGACTAATGAAGCAGTTTATCAAGTGTTTGCTAAAAGACGGAGACTTTCAAACATGTTTGTTCAAGTTTCCGAAATTTTCTGAAGATAAATTGAAAGAGGGAATGTTCACAGGTCCGTGCATGCAAATTTTTATCTTACCCATTGTTTTTTGGATCAATCAATGAATGAAACTGAAAAAAAGCTTGGAACTCATCCAAGTATATAGTGCAAAAGTTTTTGGGAAGTAACAAAGATTCTGGGTATAAAAACATCGTTTAGGAGGATGTTGGCTGCATCAAAGTTCGGTACTGCAACATGAGTTTAAAACTTCATTTTCTACACTCACATGTACACTATTTTCCTGAAAACCTTGGAGGCTTTAGTGAGGAACTGGATGAGATTTGTGATGTGAAAAGATATAGAGAGATGTTACCAAGGAAAATGGGACGTAAATATGATGTCAGACTACTGTTGGATGCTCAAGCGGAAAACACAGAGTTCTAATCAGCAAAAGCGCACCAATGGTAATATCAATGAAAAGAAAAAATGGTTTTACCGTGAAAAGGAGTAAACCCTAAACGTGATTCACTTTTTAAAATGTGTTGTAATGCGTAAAAAAATTTACAGCTTTTTTTCCAATAAATACATAATTTTCTTTGTAAGTTTTATTTTTTTACTTTGACAATTAAGTCCTCACGTGTTGTAAAAAATCTGTACGTGACAGAAAAAAATGAAGCTCATATTGGGAATCAGCACACCGAAAAACATTAAAAAGACAAAACATCCCATGCATCTGTTCGAAATTTTTTTTTTTGCAGACCTGTGTTATGTTATTTTGATTT
>JAXGGA010018194.1:0-12500 GCA_038373865.1 Uloborus plumipes
AGGTTTGTTTCACTTATATGCTTCTCTCACTTAAGCGCCTTTTCTGTGTGTTCCTTTTGGGCACCGGGCGCATAAGTGAGAGATTAGGTATGCTGTTTTCCTCTTTATGCATCTGTAGTAACGTTAACTAGTCTATTGCCAAAGAGTAGTAATATGTCCCTTGTTTATGGAAATCAGTTCTTATTCCTTCTCATCATTAGAAGCGCTTATGTTGCGTTTTAGTCCTTTAAATAGGTTTGTTCACTTATATGCTTCTCTCACTTAAGCGCCTTTTTCTGTTGTTCCTTTGGGCCGGCGCATCAAGTGAGAGTTAAGGTATGCTGTTTTCTCTTTATCACTGTAGTTACATTACAGCTATTGCCAAAGAGTAGTAATATGTCCCTTGTTTATGGAAAAATTCTTATTCCTTCTCTCATTAGAACCTATGTTGCTTTTTAGTCCTTTAAATAGGTTTGTTCACTTATATGCTTCTCTCACTTAAGCGCCTTTTTCTGTTGTTCCTTTGGGCCGGCGCATAAGTGAGAGTTAGGTATGCTGTTTTCTCTTTATCATTGTAGTTACGATTACAGCAATTGCCAAAGAGTAGTAATATGTCCCTTGTTTATGGAAAAATTCTTATTCCTTCTCTCATTAGAACCTATGTTGCTTTTTAGTCCTTTAAATAGGTTTGTTCACTTATATGCTTCTCTCACTTAAGCGCCTTTTTCTGTTGTTCCTTTGGGCCGGCGCATAAGTGAGAGTTAGGTATGCTGTTTTCTCTTTATCATTGTAGTTACGTTACAGCTATTGCCAAAGAGTAGTAATATGTCCCTTGTTTATGGAAAAATTCTTATTCCTTCTCTCATTAGAACCTATGTTGCTTTTTAGTCCTTTAAATAGGTTTGTTTCACTTATATGCTTCTCTCACTTAAGCGCCTTTTTCTGTTGTTCCTTTGGGCCGGCGCATAAGTGAGAGTTAGGTATGCTGTTTTCTCTTTATCATTGTAGTTACGTTACAGTAATTGCCAAAGAGTAGTAATATGTCCCTTGTTTATGGAAAAATTCTTATTCCTTCTCTCATTAGAACCTATGTTGCTTTTTAGTCCTTTAAATAGGTTTGTTCACTTATATGCTTCTCTCACTTAAGCGCCTTTTTCTGTTGTTCCTTTGGGCCGGCGCATAAGTGAGAGTTAGGTATGCTGTTTTCTCTTTATCACTTGTAGTTACGTTACAGCTATTGCCAAAGAGTAGTAATATGTCCCTTGTTTATGGAAAAATTCTTATTCCTTCTCTCATTAGAACCTATGTTGCTTTTTAGTCCTTTAAATAGGTTTGTTCACTTATATGCTTCTCTCACTTAAGCGCCTTTTTCTGTTGTTCCTTTGGGCCGGCGCATAAGTGAGAGTTAGGTATGCTGTTTTCTCTTTATCACTGTAGTTACGTTACAGCAATTGCCAAAGAGTAGTAATATGTCCCTTGTTTATGGAAAAATTCTTATTCCTTCTCTCATTAGAACCTATGTTGCTTTTTAGTCCTTTAAATAGGTTTGTTCACTTATATGCTTCTCTCACTTAAGCGCCTTTTTCTGTTGTTCCTTTGGGCCGGCGCATAAGTGAGAGTTAGGTATGCTGTTTTCTCTTTATCACTGTAGTTACATTACAGCTATTGCCAAAGAGTAGTAATATGTCCCTTGTTTATGGAAAAATTCTTATTCCTTCTCTCATTAGAACCTATGTTGCTTTTTAGTCCTTTAAATAGGTTTGTTCACTTATATGCTTCTCTCACTTAAGCGCCTTTTTCTGTTGTTCCTTTGGGCCGGCGCATAAGTGAGAGTTAGGTATGCTGTTTTCTCTTTATCACTGTAGTTACATTACAGCTATTGCCAAAGAGTAGTAATATGTCCCTTGTTTATGGAAAAATTCTTATTCCTTCTCTCATTAGAACCTATGTTGCTTTTTAGTCCTTTAAATAGGTTTGTTCACTTATATGCTTCTCTCACTTAAGCGCCTTTTTCTGTTGTTCCTTTGGGCCGGCGCATAAGTGAGAGTTAGGTATGCTGTTTTCTCTTTATCACTGTAGTTACATTACAGCTATTGCCAAAGAGTAGTAATATGTCCCTTGTTTATGGAAAAATTCTTATTCCTTCTCTCATTAGAACCTATGTTGCTTTTTAGTCCTTTAAATAGGTTTGTTCACTTATATGCTTCTCTCACTTAAGCGCCTTTTTCTGTTGTTCCTTTGGGCCGGCGCATAAGTGAGAGTTAGGTATGCTGTTTTCTCTTTATCACTGTAGTTACATTACAGCTATTGCCAAAGAGTAGTAATATGTCCCTTGTTTATGGAAAAATTCTTATTCCTTCTCTCATTAGAACCTATGTTGCTTTTTAGTCCTTTAAATAGGTTTGTTCACTTATATGCTTCTCTCACTTAAGCGCCTTTTTCTGTTGTTCCTTTGGGCCGGCGCATAAGTGAGAGTTAGGTATGCTGTTTTCTCTTTATCATTGTAGTTACGTTACAGTAATTGCCAAAGAGTAGTAATATGTCCCTTGTTTATGGAAAAATTCTTATTCCTTCTCTCATTAGAACCTATGTTGCTTTTTAGTCCTTTAAATAGGTTTGTTCACTTATATGCTTCTCTCACTTAAGCGCCTTTTTCTGTTGTTCCTTTGGGCCGGCGCATAAGTGAGAGTTAGGTATGCTGTTTTCTCTTTATCACTGTAGTTACATTACAGCTATTGCCAAAGAGTAGTAATATGTCCCTTGTTTATGGAAAAATTCTTATTCCTTCTCTCATTAGAACCTATGTTGCTTTTTAGTCCTTTAAATAGGTTTGTTCACTTATATGCTTCTCTCACTTAAGCGCCTTTTTCTGTTGTTCCTTTGGGCCGGCGCATAAGTGAGAGTTAGGTATGCTGTTTTCTCTTTATCACTGTAGTTACATTACAGCTATTGCCAAAGAGTAGTAATATGTCCCTTGTTTATGGAAAAATTCTTATTCCTTCTCTCATTAGAACCTATGTTGCTTTTTAGTCCTTTAAATAGGTTTGTTCACTTATATGCTTCTCTCACTTAAGCGCCTTTTTCTGTTGTTCCTTTGGGCCGGCGCATAAGTGAGAGTTAGGTATGCTGTTTTCTCTTTATCACTGTAGTTACATTACAGCTATTGCCAAAGAGTAGTAATATGTCCCTTGTTTATGGAAAAATTCTTATTCCTTCTCTCATTAGAACCTATGTTGCTTTTTAGTCCTTTAAATAGGTTTGTTCACTTATATGCTTCTCTCACTTAAGCGCCTTTTTCTGTTGTTCCTTTGGGCCGGCGCATAAGTGAGAGTTAGGTATGCTGTTTTCTCTTTATCACTGTAGTTACGTTACAGCTATTGCCAAAGAGTAGTAATATGTCCCTTGTTTATGGAAAAATTCTTATTCCTTCTCTCATTAGAACCTATGTTGCTTTTTAGTCCTTTAAATAGGTTTGTTCACTTATATGCTTCTCTCACTTAAGCGCCTTTTTCTGTTGTTCCTTTGGGCCGGCGCATAAGTGAGAGTTAGGTATGCTGTTTTCTCTTTATCACTGTAGTTACATTACAGCTATTGCCAAAGAGTAGTAATATGTCCCTTGTTTATGGAAAAATTCTTATTCCTTCTCTCATTAGAACCTATGTTGCTTTTTAGTCCTTTAAATAGGTTTGTTCACTTATATGCTTCTCTCACTTAAGCGCCTTTTTCTGTTGTTCCTTTGGGCCGGCGCATAAGTGAGAGTTAGGTATGCTGTTTTCTCTTTATCACTGTAGTTACATTACAGCTATTGCCAAAGAGTAGTAATATGTCCCTTGTTTATGGAAAAATTCTTATTCCTTCTCTCATTAGAACCTATGTTGCTTTTTAGTCCTTTAAATAGGTTTGTTCACTTATATGCTTCTCTCACTTAAGCGCCTTTTTCTGTTGTTCCTTTGGGCCGGCGCATAAGTGAGAGTTAGGTATGCTGTTTTCTCTTTATCACTGTAGTTACATTACAGCTATTGCCAAAGAGTAGTAATATGTCCCTTGTTTATGGAAAAATTCTTATTCCTTCTCTCATTAGAACCTATGTTGCTTTTTAGTCCTTTAAATAGGTTTGTTCACTTATATGCTTCTCTCACTTAAGCGCCTTTTTCTGTTGTTCCTTTGGGCCGGCGCATAAGTGAGAGTTAGGTATGCTGTTTTCTCTTTATCACTGTAGTTACATTACAGCTATTGCCAAAGAGTAGTAATATGTCCCTTGTTTATGGAAAAATTCTTATTCCTTCTCTCATTAGAACCTATGTTGCTTTTTAGTCCTTTAAATAGGTTTGTTCACTTATATGCTTCTCTCACTTAAGCGCCTTTTTCTGTTGTTCCTTTGGGCCGGCGCATAAGTGAGAGTTAGGTATGCTGTTTTCTCTTTATCATTGTAGTTACGTTACAGTAATTGCCAAAGAGTAGTAATATGTCCCTTGTTTATGGAAAAATTCTTATTCCTTCTCTCATTAGAACCTATGTTGCTTTTTAGTCCTTTAAATAGGTTTGTTCACTTATATGCTTCTCTCACTTAAGCGCCTTTTTCTGTTGTTCCTTTGGGCCGGCGCATAAGTGAGAGTTAGGTATGCTGTTTTCTCTTTATCACTGTAGTTACATTACAGCTATTGCCAAAGAGTAGTAATATGTCCCTTGTTTATGGAAAAATTCTTATTCCTTCTCTCATTAGAACCTATGTTGCTTTTTAGTCCTTTAAATAGGTTTGTTCACTTATATGCTTCTCTCACTTAAGCGCCTTTTTCTGTTGTTCCTTTGGGCCGGCGCATAAGTGAGAGTTAGGTATGCTGTTTTCTCTTTATCACTGTAGTTACATTACAGCTATTGCCAAAGAGTAGTAATATGTCCCTTGTTTATGGAAAAATTCTTATTCCTTCTCTCATTAGAACCTATGTTGCTTTTTAGTCCTTTAAATAGGTTTGTTCACTTATATGCTTCTCTCACTTAAGCGCCTTTTTCTGTTGTTCCTTTGGGCCGGCGCATAAGTGAGAGTTAGGTATGCTGTTTTCTCTTTATCATTGTAGTTACGTTACAGTAATTGCCAAAGAGTAGTAATATGTCCCTTGTTTATGGAAAAATTCTTATTCCTTCTCTCATTAGAACCTATGTTGCTTTTTAGTCCTTTAAATAGGTTTGTTCACTTATATGCTTCTCTCACTTAAGCGCCTTTTTCTGTTGTTCCTTTGGGCCGGCGCATAAGTGAGAGTTAGGTATGCTGTTTTCTCTTTATCACTGTAGTTACATTACAGCTATTGCCAAAGAGTAGTAATATGTCCCTTGTTTATGGAAAAATTCTTATTCCTTCTCTCATTAGAACCTATGTTGCTTTTTAGTCCTTTAAATAGGTTTGTTCACTTATATGCTTCTCTCACTTAAGCGCCTTTTTCTGTTGTTCCTTTGGGCCGGCGCATAAGTGAGAGTTAGGTATGCTGTTTTCTCTTTATCACTGTAGTTACATTACAGCTATTGCCAAAGAGTAGTAATATGTCCCTTGTTTATGGAAAAATTCTTATTCCTTCTCTCATTAGAACCTATGTTGCTTTTTAGTCCCTTTAACCGTTCAATGACCAGGCGAAAAATGCTTTCCGCCGCAAAGTGAATACGGCGTAGATTACAGACCGGTTTCATTTCGCTCCAGTATGATAACTGTTTCCTGCCCGTTTTGCTACGGGGATTTTAATGTTGTTTTTGCAGCCGAACATGAAATTGAAAATTATAGTCGCAAACAGTTGTGTATAATAGAAAGTAACGTGTTTTATTTACGTAACCAAAATGTATGTCACAGCAGAAGCACGAGGAAAGATCAATTAAATTTACAAGTTATAAAAAGAAAGTACTAAAAGTTTAGAAAAGCAAAAGCTTTAATTGTCTTAATTTATTTTATATGTTATACTAGCAGTACCCGCACGGCGATGCCCGTGCATTTAAGTGGGAAGGAAGTTAAAATTTAAATTCACTCCAAACATCAGAAGTAAAATTATTATAGGGGAAACGGTATAGTTATTGGCCACTTTAGCGACATCGTATTTGTACGCTTGAATAAAAAATGAATGAAATATTTCTGCATAAATAAAAAATACTTCATATGATACTATATTAATGTATTGTACTACTCATACTGTCTGAAAACACTTTTCAAATATATTATTAGAAAAAAATCAACGCAAAAACAAAAATGTCAAATTGATAGTAATTGACCACCTTATCATAGTTATGGGCCATGAAAACAGACAGTTATTGGCCGTGTAAACATTCAATGTTATACTGTATTATTCATACATATACGAAAATATTATACCTTTAGATGAATATGATAAATACCATTATATGAAGGTATATCGTTAATTGAATATAGTTTCCATTCATTAAGTATATTATAACTTTATAGCATTCAATATCTTTTTCCATCTTTCCCTTTTCTATTTTTTGACTCATCTTTATTTGTTTTAGTCTTCTATAAAGCATTTTCTTTCTGTACGACTGCTTGTCCATTCCGTTCTCTTTTCTTTTATTTTTTTCCACTCCTTTTGCTGCTTTTCTTGTTCATTTTTTTCAATAGCTACTGTATAACTCTCAGATATAATAAAGAATGGTTTTTTTGTCTATCCTATTAAGAAAATTTCACTTACTTTTTGGTGTATTTTGTTGGTAATCATCGACAAATTTGCTAAAATGAGTGATTTTGTTTGAAGTAGATGGCGTACACAAATTTATAGGAGTTTTCAGAGGAGTTATACCAATTTTTGCTGCTGTCACATTATCTTCACTGGTATATGGGGGCCAATAACTACCGTTTCCCCTAGTCTTTAATTAAAATGTGTGTTACAACCTTTTAAATTCCACTAAAAGTCTTGTTGAAGTTTAAAACACAATTCGCCAAATAAATCAAAAATACATTAAGTTAAGTAAGTAACAGGATATATTAATTATTTAAATTTAGTCACTTTTCAAGGCTTAACTCTATACGCAAATTTAAACCAGTATGAAACTTCAGAGACGAAAGAGCAGTTTGCATGGAAAATGGCTCTAGTGTTTCAGTTTAGTGTTTCAGCGTACATAGTTATGCCTTGAAAATTTACCAAATTTGATTAATTAATATCTCCTGCCGTAATTAACGGACAGAAACGTGCTACAACTTTTCTTTTTTAGAAAAAAAACCCTTTCCAGCGATATATAATGTTATGGGGTGGGGGAAGGTTTTCCCCCCTCAATTATGGCAGATACACCAAAAATGAGACTAATTAACTAATTTAAAAATAACTAATTCGAAATTAAAAATTTAGGCTTCGAGGTGCATCACGCGGGGGTGCGTTCGAATTTTTGAGCCAAGTTTCAGGTCCGTAGGTGCTGTGGGGGCTTCTGGCCAGCGGTTACAAACGAACAAACAAACTAACACCGTCATCTTTATATATATAGATTTATTTTACTGATTGCTTCATAAATTTTTTCTTACTTATGATGCTTTTTAATTCAATATTTACCTTTCTACTAATTTGTTTATTTTATTTGAATAAAATTGGGATTATTAATAACTGTCACATAACCAAATGAAACATGTTCCTAAATAATATCTTTATAAGCTTATTATTATTATTATGCAAATAAAAATACAGTTCATATAGCTTTAAGTATTTAGAAAATTTTCAACAAACAGATGAGCAAAAAATTAAGAAAGGAAAACTACTTACAATTTTACAGAGATGTGTTGTGGAACAGATCTATGAAAATACACTACATACTCGAATTTTATTTTAGTAGAAGTTCATTGCATTAAAACTATTAAAGTCTTGCTACCTTTTAAGCATTCATGTCAGTTCATTAACTGTCTTTTTTTTAGAAGCCTTCAAAATTCTTCTTTAGTGTGATAAATTTCGAAACAAGGAATTGCACACAAACCTACATCACAGTCTTTGCACATTGTACGAACATCCTTTCGAATTCTTTTAAAATTATCAGTTCTTTTGCTGGAACACACGATGCATCGTCTTCTTGGTTCCATCTTACATGGTGTAGGTGGGATGTAACTCAGGAAATGCCTTTCAGTTAGGCGCAAAATATTAGCACTGTTTGAAATTCTTGATGGACTTAAGGTAGCTTCGGGACTATGGAATTTTTCAAGTAGTCTTTCCGCAAGCAAAACGCGAAAGTCTAAAAATTCCAGATATTTGCGATTATTTTTGCGATACAATATGTAACTATTAAAAATAGTAACATCCAAAAGGTGACGAAACATTTTTTTATAGTACTTTTTTTGTCTTCTCATAGACGAGTAATATGCCAGTCTTTGGTCACATTTATCAACACCTCCCATGTTCGCATTGTAGTCAACAACAACTGAAGGTTTCAGCACGTATTTTCCTCTTTTTTCAACACTTTTCTGGGTGGCATCGTGCACAGTTGATAACATGCAAACATCTTTTTTGTCCTTCCACTTCAAAGCTAACATTTTTCCCTTTTGAAAAGCTATGGTATTTCCTTTCTCCAAGTGAGAAAATTTAAGTTCTGCGGGTAAATTTTTACGATTTTTTCTTACTGTGCCGTAAGCATCTGTTTTATTGTTTATTAGCTCTTCATATAGCTCGGGAGATGTATAAAAGTTATCAGTAATCAAGCAATAGCCTTGATTCAGAAGAGGTTTTATCAGCGTCATTACGCATTTCGTTGCCAAGTTTCGATTTGCGAATTGTTCATCGAATAAAGTTGTTTTCCCAACGTAAACAGTCCATTTCCATACATATCCTGTTGCTGCCTCAGATAAAACAAAAAACTTGATGCCAAATCTCGATCTCTTCGTAGGAATGAACTGGATCCACGACAATCTTCCTTTAAATTTCATAAGAGACTCGTCAATAGAAACATCTCTTTCTGGGATGTACACAGTAGAAAATTTCGTGCTTAGGTGTTCAAAAATAGACCAGATTTTTCTCAGTTTTGGTTCAGGACATGTTTCTGCAGCAGCATCATTATTAACGAAATGCAAAAACTTCGTCAGTAAATAATACCTTTTCTCAGGCATCACATTTCTGAAGAAAGGTGTTTCTAGTGATGGCCTTCTGGTCCAAAAAAGGCTTTCTTTTGGTTTCGGAGCAATACCCTGAAGAATGAAAATTGCAAGCAAAACTCTTATTTCTTCAGGAGAAGTTGGTTTCCATTTATTAGCTCGAGAGTGGGGCTTTAGCGTAGCATCTTTCAGGTAATCTTTGGCATACCTATTTGTTTCACAAGCAATATGATCGACAATTTCGTCATTGAAAAACATATTGAAGTATTCCATTGGATCAGCAGCGTCTTTCACAGTTTCTTTTAATCCAGGATTACCCATGAAAGTAAATCGAGGTGGGGGATGTGTTGCATCATTTCTGCCAATTTTGCACCAATCCCTTGCATTGGATAAACCATCGCTTGCATCTAAATCTGAGTCACTTTCAGAGTCAAATTCTGAATCATAGCTATTATCCTCTGAATCATAGCTACTGTTTTCTTCATCAGAAGAACCAATTAGTAATGAATCTTCCATAAATGTCTACTATTAAAGTATAGCAAAGAAAAAACTTTAAAGAATATGTTTAATTATTTTACTAAAGCAAGCGACTGACGAATATTCAAATATCTTTCCTAGTGCGCAGTAAAGGAGGGAACTGATCTAAAACGCTTCAAGGGCTGGAATGGTTTTCAAAACTAGAAACATCACTGCTTACCGGCTACTTTTGATGCATTCAAACTTCCTAACAAAGGGAAGAATTTTCAATGCGGGAAGTGCTCGTATAACTCATACTGGGAAGAAAACCGAAATCAGCGTGGGAATATTTTAAAAACTACGGGAACCACAAAGGACTGAATACTGTTTCGGCATTTACTCAGAACGCTGTCAATGAAGTTTTTGTCATTGAGTTAAAGCAACTGAAACCACCGCTAATCCCAAAATGCACCCCAAATAAAGATGAAAGAGGCGGCGCGGCGCAGCATCACAGCATCCCGGAGGAGCACTTTTAGGAAGAAAGGTGCGGTCCGCATCAAAACGGCAGTCCTGTCAAAACGGACCGTGGGATTCAAGCACAAGTGCGGCAATAATCCTTTCTATCTGGTTATTTTACAATGAGACAATTCAGCGTGAACTGAATAGTTTAAATGAAATGAACTGTTGTATTTTTTCGGAACGTTTGACTTTTTACTTACCGTGCAAGAACGGAAGATAACAAACTTCTTAAGTGTGTGAACGATTTTCTAAAAGAGGTTTTTAAGTATTCCTCTGTGACTTTGGTGCATTGTGACACTTCAAAATGAACAGTAACACAGAGAGATAACTTCTCTCGTCGGTTCTTTTATCTTAACTTCTGGGACTTTAACTCCCAATCCGGGGTCATTTAAACACATTTAAACATCCAGCTAGTCCCCCATTTCCCAAGAGAACCTTTATGTGAATACAACTGAACGCGCCCCAATCCCCGTGGTGTCTAGCAGAGAGCAAGCTGAGAGAGTGTGTGTAAAAGAGAGTCACTCTGGGGGGTCCCATTCAACTCGGTTCTTGGGAGTGGTTTTCGCAAACCATCGAAGCAGGTTCCTTTCAAACAATAGCCAGAAAGTCATCCTCTCTATACTAACCCTTCCTAGTGATCTTTTTACCACAAAATAAAGTAACTTAGAAAGAAATTCCAAAACAAGTTTTGCTACTGCTATATTTCGCAGTATTTTTTGTTGTCGGCGTATTTTTTGCTAAATTTATTGAAGAATGTTTTAAAAAGATGTTGGGATATTGTTGAAAAGAAGAAAATTATTAATTCAGTTTCTTTGTTTCATATAAGCAAGAAAAAAGTGGTCACAGTAAGGAAATATTTTCATGGTTTTTTATCGTTAGTTCAAACCCAAGAATGCTTCGAAACAAATTTTCCATCGAAAGCTTGATTATTTGAAGCAATATACATGTAAAATCTAAGAGTACCCAAAAGGATCATGTAATGAATCGGTTTAAAATAAACAATAATAAAAATCACAGTTTCTCGTAAATATATTACGTAATGTTGACTAAAAAAAAGAGATGAGTACCGCTTCCCTCAAAGCGCCAGAACACTAAGGAGAAGCGTGATAATAGGGTTTGCCCCTGGAAGAACGGCCGACACAGGTTCGGCCGAAGCAAAAACTGCTAGAAACGCTGTGACGATACAGGATCGTCGCAGGCAGTTAGGAACCGATTTCTTTGGACGAGCCTGTGTCGGCCGGGCCGGCTTTTACACAAAGTGCGCGGACGATCCTGTGTCGGTCGGGCCAGCGAATGGGTTAAATAGGTTTGTTCACTTATATGCTTCTCTCACTTAAGCGCCTTTTTCTGTTGTTCCTTTGGGCCGGCGCATAAGTGAGAGTTAGGTATGCTGTTTTCTCTTTATCACTGTAGTTACATTACAGCTATTGCCAAAGAGTAGTAATATGTCCCTTGTTTATGGAAAAATTCTTATTCCTTCTCTCATTAGAACCTATGTTGCTTTTTAGTCCTTTAAATAGGTTTGTTCACTTATATGCTTCTCTCACTTAAGCGCCTTTTTCTGTTGTTCCTTTGGGCCGGCGCATAAGTGAGAGTTAGGTATGCTGTTTTCTCTTTATCACTGTAGTTACGTTACAGCTATTGCCAAAGAGTAGTAATATGTCCCTTGTTTATGGAAAAATTCTTATTCCTTCTCTCATTAGAACCTATGTTGCTTTTTAGTCCTTTAAATAGGTTTGTTCACTTATATGCTTCTCTCACTTAAGCGCCTTTTTCTGTTGTTCCTTTGGGCCGGCGCATAAGTGAGAGTTAGGTATGCTGTTTTCTCTTTATCACTGTAGTTACATTACAGCTATTGCCAAAGAGTAGTAATATGTCCCTTGTTTATGGAAAAATTCTTATTCCTTCTCTCATTAGAACCTATGTTGCTTTTTAGTCCTTTAAATAGGTTTGTTCACTTATATGCTTCTCTCACTTAAGCGCCTTTTTCTGTTGTTCCTTTGGGCCGGCGCATAAGTGAGAGTTAGGTATGCTGTTTTCTCTTTATCACTGTAGTTACATTACAGCTATTGCCAAAGAGTAGTAATATGTCCCTTGTTTATGGAAAAATTCTTATTCCTTCTCTCATTAGAACCTATGTTGCTTTTTAGTCCTTTAAATAGGTTTGTTCACTTATATGCTTCTCTCACTTAAGCGCCTTTTTCTGTTGTTCCTTTGGGCCGGCGCATAAGTGAGAGTTAGGTATGCTGTTTTCTCTTTATCACTGTAGTTACATTACAGCTATTGCCAAAGAGTAGTAATATGTCCCTTGTTTATGGAAAAATTCTTATTCCTTCTCTCATTAGAACCTATGTTGCTTTTTAGTCCTTTAAATAGGTTTGTTCACTTATATGCTTCTCTCACTTAAGCGCCTTTTTCTGTTGTTCCTTTGGGCCGGCGCATAAGTGAGAGTTAGGTATGCTGTTTTCTCTTTATCACTGTAGTTACATTACAG
>JAXGGA010018195.1:0-22619 GCA_038373865.1 Uloborus plumipes
TTTTATAAATTGTTTTTTTTTTTTTTTTTAATCCAAACGTGGATTTAGATGCTACACTGTAAAAAAGGAATGTTGTTTTCGTGTTGTAAAATAGGTAATTTTATAGTAATACACTAAAAATGGCTAATTTTCAGTAATAAGTTTGTAAGGTCAGGTTGTCCGCCATCTTTGGTCCCGGGAATGCTCTGATTCCAGACTTTTGAACTTCGTTAATTTGATCTCTCTTATAACGAATGTCTGCTAAGGCGATCTGCATTTTCGATCCCCATACTATTGCTTGTTGCCGCCAACGATTTCAAATTCAAAACTCCTTTCCGAAATTGATTGCATTGATGAAAGTTTTTTTTTTATTAATCGAAACGTGAGTTTACAGCAGGCCCGTCATTTAGGGCGGCAGGGGGGGGGTCAATTGCCCCCCCCTGACTTTGAGAAATCAATGTATTTACATATAAGTGGGCGTGGCTTTTGATGTTTTCCGATGAAATTGCATTGAGTTTGGACCCTTTGCCCCCACCTGGAAAAACTTAAAATGACGTTCCTGGTTTAGGCAGGGATTCAAGTGAAACAGCACTGCGATCGCTTCGAATTGCAATCGCTACTGGAAGTGAATTACATTATCATCAACTTAACTTGGCATGACGTCACTACGGGTGGAGCCAATAAGAGCTCACAAGCACTCAGCGATTTCCTCTTATTCGCCAAGTAGGCTGTGACGTTTTATCTAGCTCGTTTTTCATAGGCAAACGTCACGCTGATGTCACGATGTTTTTATCAAGAAACGTTCTAATGTAATTCATTTCCAGTCGCGATTGTAATTTGCGATGGCCTGTTTCACTTGAATCCCTGCCTTACAGTGTTTGCCAAAGCGAGCCCAGCCAGAAAAAACTCTCCTAGGTTTTTTCGGGGGGGGGGGGGGGCACTAGAAAAAACACACTATATCGGTAAAGTAGGTTTTTTCAAAATTTATGGCACATTGAAAGCATTTATCTTGGCTAGTGCATGGTCCAGAAATTGCCATATTCTTTTCCTAACAACTTATTAGGTATTAGAAATAAAATACACACATGAGTTTCACGTTATTTGTTTTTTTTTTTTTTTTTGTAATACTTGGAAGATCAAAATAAGCAATAATTATTCCAATCTATGTGAACTTAATTCAATATCAAAATGTAATACAGTGAACTCTCACTTATACGCCGCCGCATTTATGCGCCTTTTTCACTTATACGACGATTTTAAATGGTCCCAGCACATTTCATAGCAAAATAAGGAGAGTATCGTTCGTTTATGCGTCGCTGTAAAGATAAATATTTCACCTATGCGCCGAATTTTCCCTAAAATGCAAAAAAAAAAAAAAAAATATTTTCTTTAAAAAAATAAGCATTTTTCTTTTCTCTCCTCTTTAATCTTTCGCCCTTATTGTTTACGGAAGACATTTTATCCGCATGAACTAGAGTTCGGAGAGGGACAATTACTTATTATGGATCATTTTAAAGGGAACTGTTTGTAATGAGGTATGCTACAATTATTTGTTTTCGCTTTATCATTGCAGTTAAATTACAGTAACTACCAAACCGTAGTAATATGTCCCTTTCATATAGAAACATTCTTATTCATGCTCTCATTAGAAACTATGTTGCGTTTTAATCCTTTAAATAGGCTTGTTCACTTATATGTCTCTTTCACTTATGCGCCTTTTTCTGTTGGTCCCTTGAGCCGGCGCATAAGTGAGAGTTCACTGTATCAATTTTAAAAATTCAATGTCACAATGCTGTGTCCAAACTTGCAGAGTACCGTAAAGTCGGGTTACTTGGACCCACAAGGAGGTTACTTGAGCCCACAGTAAAATGATAAAATCTGGGTTTGGTACTACCATTAGAGACTGCAGAGTGCTTCTACCTAGAGGAGAAACGAGGAACTACGTGCAAGTCTTCAACTAATAAGTACCAAACCTAGATTTTATCATTTTACTGTAATGGGCTCAAGTAACCCCCTAGGGTCCAAGTAACCCGACTTTTCGGTAAGAATTTTTCTGCAGTGACCTCTTTTCATGACCCCCTGATTCTATGAAAGTAGAAGATAAAGTAGACCTTTCTGAATGTTTGAACAGAGAATGATACAATAATGATTCTTGAAAAAACCCGAAAAAGCCCAGAGTTTTCATCAAAAATCCGGAAAATCTGTGTTTTTCATCAAAAACCCAGGTCGGCAGGGCTTTTTCAAAGAAACCCGGGTTTCTTTAAAACCCTGGTTTAAGTGCATATTTAATTATTGTTATATTAGTTAAACAATTTCCAGTGTACAAAATACAGGCTCTAACTATTATTATTGTTATTTAATATTAATAAGTTATATTCATATTATATTAGTATTATTAATGTTATATTATTATTATTATTATTGTTATTATTATATTTTTATCATTAATATAATAT
Source organism: Uloborus plumipes (assembly GCA_038373865.1). Taxonomy (NCBI): domain Eukaryota; kingdom Metazoa; phylum Arthropoda; class Arachnida; order Araneae; family Uloboridae; genus Uloborus; species Uloborus plumipes. The sequence continues at coordinate 2,436 of JAXGGA010018195.1, forward strand.
TAATAATTTATTATTAATATTCTATTATTTATTATTAATGTTACCTTATTATTATGATTATTATTAATATTATATTATTATTATTATTACTACTTTATTATTATTACTATTATTATATTATTTTATCTACTAGAGAAAGATTGAATGACCGGGGCTTTTGCCACCAAACAGGGCTCTGACGAAATGCAAATACTCCACCATCTTTCCTGTCCAGGGGGGGGGGGCATCCCCCCAAGCTCAATGACGCGAATCCCCCCTCCCCCCAGTTTTTTACAACCCTCTTTTGTTTTCTATTTTATTTTTACCCCTCTTTTTACTTTATTTATTTTTTATATATTATTCATTTATTGTTTTAACTATTATTTATTTATTTTTTAAATTATAACAATTATTTTTTTCTATATAAATTTTTTTAAAGTACTAATTATGCGCAGAATAGAATCACTTTTTCCCCTTCTAGATATTCCAAGCACACAGACAGAACAAAAAATAATAAGAAACTAGCTGCCAGGGCAGCTAGATTAGCTTCCTGCGGCATGTTGATGCATAACGTCCCCCCTCTCTAACTTTTACCTCATTCTGAAGTTTTATTTGATATAATTTAATGTTCATTCGATTTCAAGACGTACCACGAACGTGGCCCGGCGTTGCACGGGCACTTTGTGCCCTGAAAGTAGTGAGGAAAATGTCAAGAAACTACTCCCCGCCAAGGCGGCTCGCTAACAGGCGCTTCACGCCTTTACTTTTTTCCTGTATAAAAAAAATCATTCGAATTATTGAGATGCTTCGCGCCTTCAAGATGGTGAGGAAAGTTTCAGTAAGTTCAGCTCAGGCGCGGATCCAGAGTGGGGTCATGGGGATCATGACCCCCCCCCCCTTAACCGACCAAATATAGCAAAAAATTGCATTTTTGGGACTTATTTTACGAAAAAACTGCCAAACCACCCCATTTTTGCACAAAAATTGCACTTTGACCCCCCCCCTTTCCGAAAATGACCCCCTCCTTAACCAGAAGCTGGATCCGCCCTTGGTTCAGCTCGCTCAAAGGAGAAAAAGCAGACATTGATACTCAGTTTTTAATATAAGTAGATGGCTCTTCAACAAATGAATGTTTCAAAATATTACAAGTAGCTAGCAATAAAAATACTATGTAAGTCGCCCGCTTATGAGTTTCGTGTTTGATTTAGTTAAGCCTTCATTCAAAATTCTCATTTTCATTTTTATTATTGTTTCATGGCATGGCAACTACGTTTTGCAATGCAGGAATGGATTTCATATTTAATCATTTATTAGGCTTAATCGCTTTAAACTTGACTACTTATTAATTGATATCTTCGCTAATTAAAATCGTATAATTATATAGATTGAAACTAATGAAGCTTGAAAAATTACCTATCTATCGGTACCTGGTTCGACTTTCAGTTCATTGGCGTTCAGGAGAAAGAAGCGTGACATAGAAAGATAGTTAGAAAGAAAGATAGTTAGAAAGAAAGATAGTTAGAAAGAAAGATAGTTAGAAAGATACTCAGTTTTTAATATAAGTAGATAATTCAAATAAAAAAAATCAGTAAATAATTTAATTAAAAAAATAAATTAATAAATAATTTAAATAAACAAATAAATTAGCCCCCCCCATTTTGTTGTCGCAATTTCTCCCCCCCCCCTGTAGGCACCCCTGTTTTTGCCCGTCCATTAATCTACCCCATAAAGCTCGCTGTGACAAAATGTTTGGATTTGCTTGGGGAAAATTCATTCTATTTCTCCTTTCTCACTTCATTTTAGGACATGCAAATCCTCAAGCGTTGTTAATGACTCTGAAAAATACCCCCGGCCCCCTCCAACCCTTGCTCCTTCGAAGACTCATTTATTCCGTCTTTCATTTTAGTTTTTTTCATTTGAAATTAAGAAAGAAAAAAATGGGGTGTGAGCAAATATGATTTTGTGTTTTTTGAATCAAGATGCAGTTCTTTTTCATTTTCGGAACGTAATTAAGCAAATTAATTAATTTCGTCTTAGCCGAAATTAATTTGGCATCAGAAGTTTTCAGATGATATTTTATTCTATTGTTTTATTTAATTTTTTTTTCATTACACAGTGAGATAGTTCAAACATTGTAACACATTTTGTGAATAGTGATTATTTTTAATACGCTTTTGTTAGTTTCACGTGTGGGTTTGTTAGTATGTATGTAACTCTGAACAAAAAATAAAATTCACGTTCTTTGCAAATATGCAAGTAATATAATTAATACCATTATTATAATACTAAAGGCTAAACTATATTATATGTTGATGTATTATAAGTATTTCGGTTGTTTGTATGTAACTCTGTATAAACGATCAAATTCACGTTCTTTGCAAATATAAAAACAATATATTTAATACTATTATTACTACTAAAGGCTAAACTATATTTTATAGCCCATTTTTTAGTTTTTTAAAACTATATTTTTATGTTATCTTGTTCTTTGTCATAATGTTGCTCCCATCAATTTCCTCTCAAAATTAATGTAGTTCTTCCAATTTTACCTGTATGCTAAATTTGCCTGCCGTGCATGATTTCACATTGTGTTTATGGGTTTGGCGAGAAGTGTAAGAGATGTAGCCAAGTTTTCATCGTTGCTGGCGATTTATTTTCGGCGCCGATTTTTGCAAAAAATCGCTAAAAATCGTTAAACGCATCAAGTCATTGAGCATTGTAAAAGAGTCTGAAAAACACCCCCCCCCCCTCCCCTCCTACGAGACTCACATATTCCGTCTTTCATTCCTCATCTTAGTTTTTTAATTTGAAGTTAAGAAAAAAAAAAAGAGTGTGAGCAAATATGATTTTGCGTATTTTAAATCAAGATTGAATTCTTTTTGATTCTTGGAACGTAAACACGCAAATTAATTACTCTGTCTTAGCCGAAATTAATTTGGCATCAGAAGTATTCAGATGATATTTTATTCTATTGTTTTATATTATTTGTTTTTCATTACACCGTGATATAGTTCAAACATTGTAACAATTTTGTGAATGGTTACTATTTTTATTGTTCTTAATTCGCCATAATTTTGCAAAATTTGCTATTAGTTCCACTTATTTTTACTCAAACTTGATAAAATCACCTTTAAATTAACTTAAAAAACATTAAAAGTAAACATAAATAAAAACTGCCAAAGATACTAAATTAAACTTAATAATTATACTTAGGGATGTCAGGGGTCAAGATACAAGAAAAAAAGCAAACCAAAATTGTGATTGAAATCAAACGCAAGAATATCCCTCGCAAGAAAACTTGCATTATATACACTGTAAAAAATAATCTGTTGTTATTACAGTATAATACTACAGTGTAAAAAATGATTGTTGATTTTACAGTATAACACTACACCGTAAAAAATGAATGTTGATTTAGTATAATACTACACTGAAAAATGAATGTTGATTTTACAGTATAATACTAAATTATAAAAAATGAATGTTGATTTTACAGTATAATACTACACCGTAAAAAATGAATGTTGATTTTACAGTATAATACTGCACCGTAAAAAATGAATGTTGATTTTACAGTATAATACTGCACTGTAAAAAATGAATGTAGATTTTACAGTATAATACTACACTATAAAAAATGAATGTAGATTTTACAGTATAATACTACACTATAAAAATGAATGTTGATTTTACAGTATAATACTACACTATAAAAAATGAATGTAGATTTTACAGCTAATTCTTTGGTAATAAACTGTAAAAATTGCTAATTTTACAATAATAAACTGTAAAATTGCTGATTTTGCAGTTTATTACCGTGCATTTTGCAGTTTTGGAACTGGAACTCTTGCTGCCAGTATTATACTGTTGTTTTTACAGTATAATAAAGCAAAACTCTACTGTAATAAGTTGTAACATTTCTAACTTTACAGTAAGAAAGTGTGAAATTGCTAGTTTGACAGTTTATTACTGTGAATTTGAGTTTTAAATTGGAACCTAGGCTGCCAGTATTAGACTGTAAAAGCAACTGTTCATTTCTTGCAGTGTAGCAGCAGAGGTTCCAGTTTGAAACTGTAAAAGCACAGTGATAAACTGTAAAACTAGCTATTTTACAGTCAACTACCTTGAAATTAGCTATATTTTACTAAAAACACAACAGTATAATACTGACAGCAAGGGTTTCAGTTTAAAACTGTAAAATGCACACGAACAGTAATAAACTGCAAAATGATAAAGTTTACACTTTATTACTGCAAAAGGAGCAATTTTACAGTTTATTACTGTAAAATTAGAAATTTTACAATTTATTGTCATAAAACTAGCATTTCATTTCACACCTCCAGGGTCCCCCGTACCTACCACAGCTTCGTGGTTTAACCGGGATAGGGCCCTGAAGGGTGCTCTGTTCTTAATTTTGAGCCAGAACCTAGGGTCGAGCAAACCCTAGGCCCAACGAAGCTGTGGTAGGTACGGGGGACCCTGAAGAGTGTGAAGTGAAACCCTAGGCCCAGCACCCCCAGAGGTATCGTTTCACTTGGAGGACTTTGTGACCACGACATTTTTAACGCCTCCCAGCCACCATTAATCAAGGCGGTGGATCTTTGATCGGCTGGGATCGAACCCGGGTCCCTCCGGACACGAGTCCGATGCCTTACCGATCGGGCCACCACGGCGCCTCATAAAACTAGCAGTATTACACCGTAAACACAACAGTTTGGCAGCTCTGGCAGCCGAGGTTCCAATTTAAAACTTCAAAAGCACAACGATAAATTGTGGATCTAGCAATTTTAAAGTTTATTACTGTAAACTAGCAATTTAAGTTTACTACTGAAAAAGTAGCAAATTTTACAGTTAATGACTGAAAAATTACTATAAAATTAGCTGTATTATACTGTAAAAAACAAGTTCCATTTTTTTGCAGTGAAGTAGTTGACTTCTCTGCCACCCACCATTACACATTTAACCCATTAATGCCCGACATTTTTTTCCCCAAAGATATTTTGTACACTAGTTACAAACAGTGTTTAATGGACAGGAAAGAAAATAAAAAAAAAATATTACGTAAAAAATATTTTTTTTATTAGGGAAAGAAAAATCGTCCCTTAAAAGTTACGATAGACCCCAGAGGGTACATACTTTTTTTTTTTTAAATGTTTTCTGCCTACGATATAATATTTAAAAAGACATTTTATGAGAAGAAATAAAATCAGCAATTAACATAAACTGGGAAGCTGGGAATAACTTTGAAAGCTCGGCTTTCTTTCTTGAGATTGTGAACGATGTCATTTTCGATTAAGATCATATTAAAACGGCTACAGAACACACTCAACTATGGTTATGTGCAGCAATCTGTTAATAACGAATTGAAACAATACCGAGGTACTCATTGAACACTATTATTTGGTTGAAATGTGCATTTTGGAGAAATTCAGACCCTTTTTTGGACCGTCCCTAAAAAGGGACGCTAGGCAATAATGGGTTAAACTAAAATAGCTAGTTTTACGGTTTATTACTGTACTTTTACAGTTTTAAACGCGGAAACTTCTGCTCTCAGTATTATACAGAAAAACAACAGTTCTTAATTTTGGACCAGAACCTAGGGTCGAGCAACCCTAGGCCCAGCATCCCCAGAGGTAATACTAGACAGCAACTTAACTTGACACTGAACGTCACTACGGGAGGAGCCAATAAGAGCTAGCAAGCAGTCAGCGATCTCCTCTCATTCGCCAAGTAGGCTGTGACGTTTTATCTAGCTCGTTTTTCATAGGCTAACGTCACGCTGACGTCACGATGTTTTTGTCAAGAAACTTTGCAGCGTAGTATAGTGAAAGCCAATGCCATAAGCAGTCATGACTGCACAAAAACCCCCCGCTTCTTACGGAATTAAAAATCTACTGGAAATGGCACTCTATTCAAGCTGTCTCCGGGGATAGCTGGGGGGGGGGGGTGAGAGATTCTCGGAAGAGAGTAAATCCAGCAAACGCAAAATAATGTTTTTATCGTCGCATTAAGGGACCCTCGGTGGTCGTTCTTGCTAAGTCCACTTTATAGGGGGTGCTGGCCCAACCGCCATTTTGGATCTATGTATACTAATATATGAGCAAATTATTTATTTAAGAAAAGTTAGTGTTATTGTTTTGTATTGTATATGTACATGTATATTTGTATATGTGTATTGTATTTGTAAATTGTATATGTAAATTGTATATGTATTGTATATGCATATGGTATACGTATGTATGGTATATGTATTGTGTATGTATATTGTTATTATTTAGATAGTTTTACTGCACAGCAAAAAAGTTAGCTGTTGTTTTTACAGTACAATACTGGCAGCCGAGGTTCCAATTTAAAACTGTAAAATACTGTGTAATACACTGTAAAACTAGCCAATTTTACAGTTTATTGCCGTAAAATCCAGCTGTATTGTACTGTAATAACAACAGTACAATACTGGCAGTAGAGGTTCTAGTTTTTATATTCGCAACCAAATTCATTTTTCTTCAGTTAATCGTCTTTACCCAGATCGATAGTTCTGAAAATATCTGTTTCTTTAGAGCCATTTTGCAAACAGACCGGAATATATCGTATAAGCTCAGGCCCGTCATTTAGGAGGGGGGGGTCAATTGCTCCCCCCCTGACTTTGAGAAATCAACGTATTTACATATAAGTGTGCGTGGTTTTGTTGTTTTCTGGAGAAATTCTATTGTGTTTTTACCCTTTGTCCCCCCCCCTGGAAAAAATTGAAATGACGTCGCTGTATAAGCGATATATCGAACAAGCGATACATTGAACAAGTGGTAAGATCGAATTGGTATATCGATCATGCGATATATTGAACAAGCGTTATAGACAAGCGATATATCGAACGAGGGATATATCGAGCAAGTGATGTATTGAACAAGTGGTATATCTAACAAACGATACACCGAACGAGGGAAAAATCGAGCGTCGCATCGAACAAACTATATATCGGAAGAGCGATATATTCAACAAGTGATTCATCGAACGAACGATACATTGAACAAGTGGTATACTGAGGCGCGATACAGTGGTGGGTGGCTACATAAGAGAAAGTTTTGCGAAAGCCAAAATTTACTAATTACACGGAAGAGAGGGGTTTAATTCATTTTCAAAAAAAATTCTATTACTTATCCAGAAATCGCCCCAAGCATAGAAAACTTTATTCGCAGAAAAATTCATTTCTTCAGTAAATCGTTTAGTCCACATCAATGGAAGGAAAACAATCCGTTCCATTCTTATCTGGAATTCTTTTCGAGCTATTTAACGAGCAGACCGGAAAATATCGAATAAGCAATATATCGAACAAGTGATGCATTGAACAAGTGGTAGATCAAACATCGAAATCGAATGGGCAATATATCGATCAAGTGATCAAGTGTTATAGACAAGCGATATATCAAACGAGTCATATACCAAACGAGTGGTAAAAACTAACAAGCGATGTGTCATACGAGGGAAAAATCGAACAAGAAGCATCGAACAAACTATATATCGGAAGAGCGACATATAGGACAAGTGATTCATCGAACGAACGATATATCCAATAAGCGGTATTCTGAGGCGCGGTATAGCGATGGGTGGCTGTATAGAAGGAAGTTTTTAGAGGGGTTTAATTCATTAAACTATAAAAATTCCATTGCTTATCCAGAAATCGCCAGACGCAAAGAAATCTTTATTCGCAGCAAAATTCATTTCTCCAGTTAATCGTCTTCGCCCAGATCGATAGTTCCAAAACTATCCGTTCCATTCTTATCTGGAATCCTTTTCGAGCCATTTAACCAACAGACTGGAACACTGGGGGAAAGCCAGATAAGAGTCACCCCCACCCTACCCCCAGGTATGTTCTTTTCCCATCGAAACGTCATTTTTGAACTCATAAGAGCCGCAATGAAGTTTAAACTGCGTTTCTTCTCTTGGATGTTTTGTGGGAAATAAATGTTTTGTCCGGGGAAATATTGTTTGAAAGGTTTCGTTTGAAGAAGTGAAGGAAAAGTTTTTTGGTTTGAAAACTATCTTCTTGTTCTTGTGATTTAAAGTGCTGTACTACACCGTTGTTTTTACAGTATAACCCATTTATGCCCAGTAGCCTAAAAACGGGACGCTTGTTTAGTTACTGCATACAAAAACCTGTAGTGGGTATATCCTTTTAATAAAGCTGTTTTTCACAAGTTGAATAGTCCTTCTTCTTGAGAAAACCAGATAGAACCATTAGTTGGACATCAGAGTTTATTTATTGACAGCTATTTTCAGACGAATCAGTCAAGCAACGATCCAGCATGGGTAGCCACAGAAAGTAAGTTTTTTTGCGAACTTACTTTTCATAACATTAAACTATTTTAAAATGATTTGCTTAAAATTGATCACAGATGCCTTCTGTAATGTTACTTTGCAAAAGTAAAGTCAAGTAAGGGCGTATTTTGCGCACATATTTGCCTAGTGTCCCATAAACAGGACGTTAAATAACTTAATAAATATGGCAACGGCGATCTATTTCAAGCCTAAAATGTATGTAAACCATTCCAAGTAAGAGTTTTAAGCAGTTAAAAATTGAAAAATATTGTTAAAAAAAACTTGGGCATAAATGGGATAATACAGCTAATTTTGTGGTAAAAACTGTAAAATTGTTGTAATAAACTGTAAAATAGCTGCTTTACAGTATTAAACTACACTGCTCGACATTGAAAATGCAACACCAAGAAGGAATGGTCAGAAATTGATGAAATTTGGTAAGAAGACAGAGACAGCATGGAACAATAAGTGATATTTATTTCAAAATAAATAAGCAAAATTTAGAGCGAGGACGGCGTCAGCTCAGTAAGAAGTAGGACCACGGCGGACAGCAATGCACGAAGAAACACGTCTAGGCATGGAGTCAACAAGCCTGCGGATGGTGTCCTGAGGGATGGCACTCCATTCCTTTCAACCATTTGCCACAGTTCGTCCTCTGAACGAGGCAGTGGCAGGTTCTGCAAACGGCGTCCAATCACGTCCCACACATGTTCGATTGGTGACAAGTCAGGAGGGTATGGTGGCCAGGAAAGCATCCGTACACCTCGTAGAGCATGTTGGCTGATTCGAGCACTGTGAGGCCGGGCGTTATCCTGTTGAAACATTGCACTTGGCAGACCCTGAAGGTAGGGGATTGCCACCGGCCGCAGTACATTATCTACATATCGTTGGGCCGTCATAGTGGCCCCGAATACGAACTAGAGGTGATACGGAATTGTATGCAATAGCGCCCCAAACCATTATGCCACGTTGTCGCGCTGTGGGGCGTTCCACAGTTACTGCCGGATTCGATCTTTCTCCACGTCGACGCCACACACGTATGCGATGACTATCGCTGGACAAACAGAAGCGGGATTCATCTGAGAACACTACGGTTTGCCATTCTGCCATCCACGTCGCTCTGGTCCGGCACCATTCCAAACGTTGGAGTCTGTGCTGTGAGGTCAATGGCAGTCTTCTTAGCGGGAGCCGTGATTGCAGGCCACGTGCAACCAGTCGACGGGAAATGGTTCTGGTCGACACAGGAACATCCAGGGTACCTTGCACGTGCTGCAGAATCGACGTACAAGTGACTTGCGGGTCCGCCACAGCTTGTCGGTGAATCCGTCGATCCAAGCGGTCTGACGTCACTCTGGCTGCACCTGCACCCCTCAATGTGGCTACATTTCCTCTTTCCAACCATCTCCGACACAGCCGATGCACAGTGCTTGCATCCATGTGGATATCAGCTGCAATTTGACGTATGGAGCAACCTCCCCTTCTCAGTCCGATCACCATACCCCTTGTAAAGTCGACTATATGCTGGAAGTGTCTTCGTTGAGGACGGCATGGCATTTCCTCCTATCACACGTATCCTTCGAGACAAAAACCAAATTTCTCCGATAATTAGTCTGGCAGAAAAACCAACATGAACATAGCCCACTTTTCAACTTCATTCTCTTATATCTTACTTCACGTGCGTCGGAGAGCTGCGCATTTCATATCATTTGCATAACTCAGTGACGTGCGTCTACGGTAAAATTTGCATGAATTTCTGACCACTCCTTCTTGGTGTTGCATTTTCAATGTCGAGCAGTGTATAAAATTGCGAGTTTTGCAGTTCATTACTGTGCACGTTACAGCTTCAAACTGGAACCTTTGCTGCCAGTAATATACTGAAAAAACAAAGTTTCATTTTTTGCAGTGTTTCAATACTGTTTATTTCCTCCAACCCCTCGCCTGACTCGAACCGCTCTTATCGCTCGAGCTAAGCCCTCCAAAGCCGCAGCCCTTTAAATAATGAGCCCCTTTGTCAGCCGATCCTCTAAGCAACGCCTTCTAAATACTAAATGCCTGCAACTTTCTGGCTTTTAGCACAGAGCAAATTTCGTCTTTGGTTCACGATATACTGCCATCTACCGGAGTTCTTCGAGAAAGAGAAATTAACGATTGGTTCATTTCTTAATTTAAATTTAAAAATCAACCAATCAAAAAATTTAATTCGAATATTGTTTGGATCCATCGCCAATAGCTGCAAAATGCCCTTGGTTCACAAAGCACTGCCATCTACCGGAGTTCTTCGAGAAATTAACGATTGGTTCATTTCTGAATTTAAATTTAAAAATTAACCAATCAAAAAATAACAACGGCATTATCGGATTGCCGCAAGGTGGCGCTTAAAGTGGAACCAACGATGACCGTAGCAAAGCAAATGTGCTAGTCATTTAGTATTTAGGAGGCGTTGCTCTAAGATGGAAAGATTTTCTAGTGCTTTATTCTCTCTACATACACAGCGATCGTTAATTCTCTTCGTTTTGCTCGTTGGGAACAGTTTTTAAATAATTCTCTTTGCTATTTTTCAGCGACTTTTCTATGCAAGAACATTAAACTAACAATAATAAGAAGAATAATAGTAGCAGTAATTGTAGCAATAATGATAATAATAATAACAATAATAATAGCAATAATAATAATAATAATAATAATAATAGTAACAAAATTAATAATCATAATAGCAATAGTAGTAATAGTAATAATAATAATACTAATGGTAATAAGGGTAACGATAATAATACAAATGGTAACGATGGGAACGATAATAATAACAATAGTGCTAATAATATTAATAATAACAATAATAATCTCAATAATAATAAAGTCATAATAACAACAACATCAATAGTAATGATAATAACGATACTACTACTAATAATAATTATAGTAATAGTCATAATAATAATAATAATACTAATAATAACAGACATAATAATAAAACTGGTACAGATGATTGATAACGATAACAATAATAATAATGATACTACTACTAATAATAATAGTAATAATGATTATAATAGTGAAATGCGAGCTCTGCGGTAAAATTGAGAGGTTGATCCCTCTAAAACAGCAGCACTTTAAATAATGAATCCCTTTCTGGGCGGGAAAGATTTTCTAGTGCTTAATTCTCTGTTCACACAGCGATCGCTTGTCCTTTTCGTTGTGTCCAATAGGAATTAGTCTAGCATTAGGAAAATTATCTTTGTTATTGTAACTTTTTGTGCAAGAAAATTAAATTATTAATAATAATAACAACAATAATAATAGTAATAATAGTAGCAATTAAAACAGTATTAATTATAGCAATAATAATAATAATGATGATGGTATTAATAAATAACAATAGTAATAATAATAATATTAATAATAGTATTAATATTAATAATAATTATAACAGTAAGAATAATAACGATAGTAATAGTAATAATAATAATAACAATAAAAAATAATAATAATAATCATTCTTGTCATAATAATAGTAATTACAATACTGCCGTGGGCAGGTAAAGGGCAGTAACTGCAAATTTTTCGATTTTCATTTTTTTGCATTTTTGAAATCTATGTTACATTAGTTTTATGGTACAAGCATCTTTTTTTGGTTTCCGATGAAAAAAAACTTTTTTAACCAATGGTAATTAGCAGTACCTGCATTTTTCGTTGCTGTGGGCAGGTAAACGGCAGTATCTGCATGTCTGCAGGATGAACATAATATGAATCGCTGTGCAAAAATTGCATTAAGCCGCAAAAACCGTTTTCCTTTGTACCTAAACTGAGCGAAAATAGGGGTGCCCTAATAGGAGGTCACGGGAGGTCATTGGTTGAACTTGAATGTTCCCAAGGGGGTGTTTTATTCCTTTATGGGGTGAATCAGTGTTAAAATCAATGCAGACTTAAGAGATATAAATTGGCGCTACCACTTGGCAATATATCGCCAAGCTTTTGGTCGCCAAGGGCTTGTCGCCAACTTGGTGACCTATCGCCAAATTGGCCACAAATTTGGCGAAAAGAATTATTTTATGAGTTTGGGTTGAATTTAGCGCTATTGGCGGTATTTTGCGAAAAATCCACTGAATGATGCTAAAATCGGCGATATTTAGAAAATGAATCGTTGTAAATCATTTTTTGCATTGTTTCGTGGCTGTAAATGTTTGAATTCTTTCTTGCTCATTCCAAGCACTATTTTAACACTTAAGGCATCTACTAAGAAATTTACACATAAAAGGAAGTAGTGTGGGGTCCATACCAGATTTTTTTTCTTTCAAATAAAGTTTCTCTCCACTAGCAGACAATATTTTTCGCGATTTCAAAGATACACAAGTTAAACTTGGCAGACGACAAACAAAAATGCAACAATGAAATTATTTTATTTACATTGTTTTGTTTTCTTTAAATTACAGTTGCTTTCATACTAACAGACGATAGTTTTTGCAGTTTAATCTCTATCTGTTGCATTTTTAATAGTACTATGAAAAATATCGTCAGCACAACAAGCCTTTCAAGCGCTCTTTTTCTCAAAGTGATTTCTTGTTTTGATGCAAAGTACAAAGCATTAGCGGATTTGTAGTTATTTTAAAATATCTGGTGTGAACGCCACACTAATTCCTTTTACGTTTAAATTCCATAATAAATGCCACAAATGTTTAAATAGTGCATTAGAGTGAGCAAGATAACAACTCAAATATTTACACCCCCAGTTTATCACGAATCAATGCAAAATAATGTTTTACAATGATTTATTTTCTAAATATCGCCGATTTTAACATGATTCAGTGATTTTTTTTGCAAAATGTACCCAATTACGCCAAATTTAATCCAAATTAAAAAAAAAAAATCATTTTTTCGCCAAATTTGTCGCTAACTTGGCGGCAAACACTTGGCGACCAAAAGTTTGGTGATATATCGCCAAGTAGTTGCATTAAATCATATCACTCAACCTGCATTGAAATTAACATTGATTTACCCCACAAAGGGGTAAAAGACCCCCTTGGGAACATTCGAATGCAACCATAAGGAGAGGTGCACAACTAGACCGCACTCAGAGACTACATACTAAACTAGAAGCTTCTACGGCAAAAAGTTTTTGAGTTATGCGACAGGAATACATACATACGCACATACATAGAAAAATACATACGTACATACAGACGTCACGAGAAAACTCGTCGTAATTAACTGGCACATGGTCGAAAAGGATATTTCGGCTGTTTACATGTTAGTAGGTACATATGCACGTACTGATAGGTCGAAAAAACTACTCAACATTCATTCGGGGGTGAGCAAAATCAAAATTTAGACCAAATTTTGAGTGAAATTTTCTTTGTGATCACAATACTTCCTTTACTAAGTAAAAGGAAGTAAAAATGGCTGAAGAATCATCAAGTTTTGCTTCATATTTTGCATAATACAATACAGTTTCATGATATTTTTTAATTATATTTCGCGTAAGTTTATATTAAATCTATATCAAGTGGATACGCGGTATTTATGTATATTTTTAAATAAAACATATCATTCACAATGCAATAATATATTTCGTAATAACATATCTACTCCGCATGTAGTCGAATATGTAAATACTGGACATTTAGTAGCATACTGTGCAGTTACTGCCGACTGCCAGTCAATTCCGCATGACATTTAGAGTGAAAAGGGCAGGTAAACGGCAGTATCTGCTTTACCTCTCTCTGCGCTTGCAAAATCGAAATTCAATCGATTACCCCAAAAATATATCGGTATAAACATATAGTATCGCCTATGTTCGAAGTTCAATGTTTCATAGATGTTTGTGGGAAATCAAAAACGCGTTTCTTTAAATATCTCGAAAACTCATTTTTGCAGATACTGCCGTTTACCTGCCCACGGCAGAATAGTAATAATAATAATAACTATAACAATAATAATAATGATAGTAGTTATAGAGTAATAATGATAATAATATTAATAGACAGAAAAAGAAGTAGTATAACAATAGTAATAGTAGTAATAATAGTAGTAATAACATTGCAAATAATTCAGGTTTTGAAAGATTTCTTTGACTGAAATCAAATCATTTTAAAAGTTTTTTTTTTAACTTTCCAAAGATAATTTTTTTAAGTGAGGATTAAATATGTGCATAACTTGATCCAGGGCTGGATCTAAGTATAAGCTGAACGAGTTATAGCTTAGGGCTCGATTTGTTGGGGACTTCGGGCCCCCAACTCTTAAAAGATATGCGAAGGAGACTGCACATTGGCGCAAAGAAATTGATAAAAAAAAAAAAGAAAGAAAGAAAGAAAAGATTGGCACCCCCCCCCTCCCCCCAGCGTAGGAGAAACACTATTTTTGAAGACCTTCTTCAGAATATTTTACTGGAGATGCAAAAATGTCCAACCTATCTTACAGAACAAAAAACCATTTATCAGAGTAAAAAAGAAAAGTAAATAGTCTAGAAACGCGTTTTAGGTTTTCGTTCCCTTTTTTTTTGAGATAAACTGCGTTGCTTCAATCCAAATTTTTTCAGAAATGTTTCTTTTTCCCCTTTGAGCATTAAGGCGTGGTACTTTTCTGTGGTGGAATCATGGCGGATAAAATGTTTCTAGATAAAAAGTATTTTTAAAAAAAGTTAAAGTTTTTTTTTGCTTTGTATAAAATGTGTACATTTTCTTCGATTTTGGGAGGAAATTCTTTTTTTTTTCCTTTTCCAGGGGGGGGGGATTCGGCGAGAGAAAAACGTTTGATATTAGTTCTGGAGGAGCTTATGGGCAGTAAATGAGGTTTAGAGTACTTCTATTGCGAGCTGGAGACGGGGATATTTGTTTTTTTTTCGAAATAGCTCGAGGATTTTGAAGATGAACGGTATTCTTTTTTTCTGGTTTGCAGTGACAAATTCATGAATGCAAATGACTTCGTTTTTGATGACAACGTTATTTTCTTATTATCCTTATTATCAGTCTTATCCTTACTACTACTATCATTATCATTATAATTCTGACTATTATTCGTCTGGGAAATTATCATTTTTATTATTACTGTTGTTATTGCTATTATTATTATTCTCTCATTATTACTGTAGATTATCCTTTACTGCCATTGCCATTATTATTATAGCTATATTTATAAATGCTATTGTAACCGTCCACATTGTTTTTTACTATTGTCCTCTCTATTATTGCAATTAGTACAAATGTTGCATCATAATTTTATCATCATCGTTATAATTATTACTGCTAATATTATAGTTATTGTAAATTATTGTATACTATTGCAGTATTGTCATATTGTACAGTAGGGTGGAGCGAAAAAAATGAATTTTTGATTTTCGTAAACAGGTACCTTTCATTTACTGTGAATGAGGATAAGTAACAATTCTGTAAAATATTTCACTTTTGCCACGTCATCTTTAGTCTGCGCATTTGGCCAAAAGTTTTGAAATTTTTGATTTTTTTTTAGATTTTTCAAATTTTTTAAAAAAATATTGCAAATGATAAAACTAGTAACGGGTGGTTATTAAATGGAAGAAAAAGGTTTGAAATATACAAGGAATTTTTTAAAACCATTTTAGATTATGATTTCAGTTCGTGCATTACGCTCAAAGTTCATCAAATTCCCCAAAATTTCTGATATTTTCAACATTTTTTAACTCAGTATTTCCTCTGAACATTCACTTTAAGGGTCTTCAAACCAGTTTTATTCATTTTGTTATAACTTTAAACTCTGCAATTCTTGGCTAGCTTATGTGGAACTACCCAGTACTCACCACAAGGAGATGACCGCATTTCCAGTCCTACACGTGAGCCCTTCATTCCAATCAATGCGAGAACGTATTTACATTTCTTAGATACGTCTTTAACAGTTAAATTTTTCTTTGTGTCGTAAATCGATCCAATATTTCTGTCAGATATCCTCGTTTTTACTTAATTTTTTTTCCTGTGATTACATACCAATTTTGAATAGCTTGTGGCCTCTTTGACAGCTCTTTCAACTGATTGAGTCTTGAATGGAAATTTAAAAAGAGCGCATTCAGAAATTATATTTAAATTCTCAGCTTCCAGTAATCTTTGTAAATATTGTGTTGTTAAATTGCCTGAAGAAGGTGGCTTTGTAATTTTCACATCGTGGCAGGAAATCATATCGATGTATTCTGACTTTTGATTTATGTATGTAATGTATGAAAATATATTTTAATCTATTTTTGGGATCTGAAGCGTTTTCACTTGTTTACTTGTTTGTTTTCTAGATAAAACGTTGATAATACGATTTAAAACAAGTTTCTTTATATGCTCTCTCTTATGAATGAACTAACTAGATTATTACCCGGCGTTGCCCAGGTGCTTATGATACAACATAGCTCTAAAAAAATATTTGAATAAATTCTATCCTCATGGGAATATAAAAACTTATTTCATGCTAAAATGAAATAGGTGAGCCTTAAATTGATAATTCATTGTTAATCGTAATCTTTGTTGGAAAATACTTCCCATTTAAATGTGTTATATTTTTTAATTTGTATTCTTAAAGGCTTATCTCTATTACTCTATCTATTTAAAATTGAAAGAAAATGACCATTTTGAGACAAAAAATTTCATTTTTGAGCTTTTTTGGATTTTTTAAAAGTTTAACCCCGCCTATGTGAATTTCAGTGCATCAAGGAACCTCTGTGACAAGTTTGTTGAAAATCCGACGAAAAATGTGGATTTGTATAAGGAACAAACATACATACATCCATTTTTATTTATTTTGATATTGATAACGGCATATTTCTAGGATGCAAATTATACATTGTTTTGAATGGATGTGAATACAATTTTCTGCTTTTTCCCCGAGAGATAAGTGTAATTCTTTACAATCTCACACAAATTCATAGCTAAATTAGTAACGTCTGCACTTTATCCCAAAAGATCAAGGACACTTTTACCGCGAAAGTTATGAACTCTTTTAAAAATTAGGGTCTACAGATTATGTTTGCTGTAGTCAGCCATGTGGCTTAAGAAAGCTTTCTTGGACTTGTTTCATAATTTTTTGATATTTTCCCAGTCAAAACTACCTTGCTCATCTCATGAAGTTACTGTTGCTCAGTACTTAAATCATTTTTATTGTCAAAATCGTTTTGAAAAATGACAAATTCTATGGGTTCATATTAAACTGATTAATCATGACATGTGGCTTAGCTTCGTCCAACCAGCCCAAAAAACCATTTTGGTCCACTAGTAGGTCCATCTAGCTTTTGCAAAAAATGCCTCAAATTAAGTTTATTCAAATGTAATTGGCAAATGTCCCATTACAGAGATCTACCAAGGTTTTCTTCCAGTTTCAGTAATACACCTTTGTATTTTCCGGTCTTTGTAGTGCATCCATCAAAACCAATGCAAACAATTTCCTAATCAAAGAAACAATTGATTGCTCCTGACTTGTTTAAGAAATGTAAATGTGTGCTCTCATTGGTTGGAAGCATGGGGAGCGCGGGTGGGTACTCAAAGTGCGGCCACTTCCTCGTAGTGAGTCCTGGGTACTTTCAATGAGCAAGCAAAGAGTTGAGTAGTTCAAAGAAACAACAAAATGATAGTTAAAATGTTTTGAAGGCACTTTAAGTAAATATTGAGAGGAAATATTAAATTATAAAATTTCTGCTTAATATTGAAAATATCGGAAATTTCGGAAAATTTCATGAACTTTGGGCTTAATGCGCAGACTGAAATCATAATCTAAAACGGTTTTAAAAAATTCCTTGTATATTTTAAACCTTTATCTTCCATTTAAAAACCCCCCGTCACTAGTTTTATCATTTGCAATATTCTTTAAAAAATTTTGAAAGACCTAAAAAAAAATCAAAAATTTCAAAACTTTAGGCCAAATGCGCAGACTAAAGATGACATGGCAAAAGTGAAATATTTTACAGAATTGTTACTTATCCTCATTCACAGTAAATGAAAGGTACCCGTTTACGTAAATCAAAAATTCATTTTTTTCGCTCCACCCTATTGTACAGTCACAGAAAAAAAAACGAAACACTCTGAGTTATTGGGCAGCTATACTTGCAAAGAACAAAAGAAAGGTGTCTTCTGACATGGATTAAAGTGTTCTTTAAAACTACGTGAGTAAAATTTTGATAAGGAGCTACATATAAAGTAAAATGAACACAAAGTCTGAATTTTCAAATGGGAACCCCTACATTTCCCAAGTAGCACACTTCGTTTTTTAAAGGTTGTAAAATGGTTATTAACGTTGCATCAACCGCTTAAAAACGTTTATAAAACGTTTAAAGGTTATTTGTGCTACCTAGGTTAGTTACATGATTAGGCGCAGAGGGCGAAAAGTAAGCTGGGTACCAAACGGAATTACTTTAGGACCAGTAGAACAAAAGTTATGACCGACCAAAGATTTAGGGACCACTACCACATTTAAAATGCTACTTTCAAGGTCGAAATTTAGAAAGAGTAGACAAATCATATTTTATTAATTAAATCACCTAAAGCTACTCGAAATAATAGGTACGTTTGCTTTTTCGTAATAAATTAAAAGTTCTCGGGTTTTGTTAATGTTATAATATTTTTTGAAAGTTGGAAGAGAAAACCCTACTGCAACATTCTATCTTTTTGATTAAACAAAGATAATTGCATACTTTAGCTACGCACTAACTCATGCAGCACATACCTTCTGGAGAGAGGTTACAATTTAAAAGTAACCTCCTTGTATTTATATAAATTACTGCATTAGGATTGGCAATAATGTTAAAACCGTTGCTCAGAATTAAAAAAAAACGTCTAATCGTTACAGATTATTCCGAATAACCTTCCGAGATACCAGTTTTCTGTAAAAATCAAGTGTCTGCGTAAAAAGTTTTCTGAATTGCTACATATTGCATGAAAGCAGACTTCTCACAAATGGACAAAATATTGGATTGTCTACCAGTTGTAAAATATACTCAGCAGTTTTATTAACCGTTTCGCTTTCAACATATTATTGCTGTTGAAAACTAAACACTATATAAAAACGCTGAGCATGTTCTGCAACTGGTGGATAAGCATATTCTTCTTTCTTTACATAAAAATTCCCTGCTATTGCTTCAGTTTGCACAGTTGTATATGTATATGGTCCCTAAATATGATTCTTGTAGCATATCTTAAAAACTACTGAATATTTTGAGCTCTCATTTTGGATTCTCCTTTGAAACCCGTTCTAGATTGTTTATCCATTAAAATATTATATGGTTCCAAATCATCATTGTTTCAAATATTAATTTCATAATTCATAAAAAATTCAAAATTTTCAAAGTCAATGACGTTTTTATTGTTGGGTTGGTTCATACTTTGATATAAAAAAAAAGAAACTTTGCCGTACCTATCGTGGTTTAGGTATTATATGCCCAAGTATTAAAAATATTTTTAACATTACGGGACGGTTTTTTCTCAGTTCAATTGTGAAGCAACGGCTGGAGCAAATTTAAAACGATTTGGTATACAAAGTTAAATGATGTTGCTGATTACAAATATGTGATAAAAAAAAGGGGGGGGGGGTAGAAAATTTTAAAGTTGATGCCGATTTTTATCTGAAGACAACCTCTTAACAACACTTGACTAATAGAATTTCGTAGAACACATTATTCCTGAAAAAATAACATATTACACGTTTCTCTAGTGTTAATAGCCTTCGAATTCGAGCGAGTGTTTCGTTTTTTAGCTTACTTTCCCGTTAAAAACAAAAGAAAGACGAAAAAAGTATTAAAAGTAGCTTAATGCATCTAAAAAATATCGCCAAGTCCAAAAAAATGTCGCCAAGTAAAAAAAATATCGCCAAGTCCAAAAAATATCGCCAAGTAAAAAAAATAAAAAGGTAAATTGAATATCGAAAAATTAAAAATTTGAAAGTAGGGTATTGAGATTG
>JAXGGA010018196.1:0-22618 GCA_038373865.1 Uloborus plumipes
AAATATGCATGCTTTTGTCTCAAGCATGGAGCCCCACAATGGCAAGAATAATATAGTTTTAAGTTCCAAAAATGCGTGTCATGATCAAAATAATATAAAGCTTCGATTTTTTCTTTCTAATGATAAAAAGAAGAATAATAAATTGATATAGGATCAGCTGGGGTAAAATGAAGCGAAGTCTTTTACCACATTTGTGGTAATTATTAAACTAGACTGTTGGTGAGTAAAGACTAGGTAACATATAGAAGACATTCTTAGTGTTTCAAAACTATTGTGCTTGAGTCATCATTGATTGATGATAACACTACGAAAACATTTTTTAAGAATAAAGTTTATGGATTTGTAACATTTACATTTTCCTCTCCAGCAGCTCTGCCAAATTGATTGTGTGTATTGCGTTCATCTATATCTATCGACCTTCAGATAGAGTGAGTTGTTTCCAAATGGGCCATGGTAACACAGGTATCAGTTTTTCACAAACAGCTTGGAAAGACAAGAAATATGTTGAAATCTTGTTTTATTTTACGATATAAATGAAGACCATGGTCTTTTCTTCCATACAATGCAGCTAAACTTTAAAATTTCCAGAAAAAATATTGAAATAATAGCCATTTCTCTGAGATGCGTATCTGACATATCTTGTAAGATACGTTTGTTACGGGGAGCCAAAAATACAAACATATAAAAACTATTTCAGGAAGCCTTCAAAATTTAACTGTATTTTACAGAAAGAGAATACATGTTCTTCAAAAATTCACGCCGCAAAACAAGGACCTGTCATATTAGAGTAACTGCAGGCTGCTTTGTACATCAATCTATGCTTTTTTTCAAAATGGAAATGCCCATATACCCAGTAGTCCTTGGGGTAAAAAGAAACATAATTTCATACGTTAATAAACTGTCATAGCTTAAAATTTTTCATACCTAGTTTCTTTCAGAAAGTTAAAGCCTTAGACACTATGCGAAAGTATACTATCTTAATTTATCCATAAGAGACGGAAATATCTCAAGTGGAAGGGTTGAAGTTCTTCTTCTCGTTACCTTAGCTTTCCCTTCATTATGTTAAAAATAAAACTGAAGCTAGCTTTTTAAAAACAATTTTCTTGGAATCGGAAAAGTAAGCATTTTTAGCAACGACTGTTGCTTATCTGATATGTGATGTTTCTAAGCTGGTGTCAACAACACAAATCTTAAAAACTTAACTTAAAACATTATTATTATCAATAACTTAATTTAAAACAGTTTGATGCTATGATTTAATCATATATTTTATGTAATTCCTCAATTATAGGCGAAACAAATCAATCTATTTTTTATTTTAGAAGTTTTAAATCATAAGAATTTTCAAAAGCATTGTTCAGTTTATATGCCAATATTGTTTAGAACATAGGGCTACTATACAATGGGCATGGGCGATACATTACACCATGTTTTTTTTACACTAAACATTTTCCGTGTTTGTCTCACAAAATAAATACTTTAGCAGGTGTTAAATAGGTTTCCTTTCTTGGTATTGTTGGCGAGATTTTTCAAAGAATTTTTTTCCTTAAAGAGAATGAAAATTGTGGGTAGCAAAATTAAACAGTGTTATTTAAATATCAGCTTACCTCCATGCCTTCATTAGAATAATAGTTGCAATAATTTATCTAAACGCTGCTTATTCTAACTACTACGTCGGACTTAACAAACCAAATATTTTTATTGTATCTGGTTAGAATACATTTAAATGCAAAATATTGACATACATTTTTTCATCCTTTATTGTTATTTTAAATTATTTTTAATTATTGAAGTTTTAAAGTTTATTTTAAGGCTATTTTAGCTTTTATTCAGATTGCCTCTGCCATTTTTCCTTTTTAACATTGAATTAGCTTGACAATTAAACCTTTCGTTTTCTTTTCTTCTTTCCATCTTTTTTAAAACAAGTTATAACAAAGTTTTTTTTCAGCACCTAACAGTTTTGGCATTTTATCAGAAGTAAAAAATATATATATATTGAATGTGATTCAGAAATGTATGGAAAAAAATAAACTTTGTATTTTTGTGTATCTTACCCTCTTATTTTGTGCCACTATATACACTGATTATTTGTGCAAAATTTTGGCAAAATATATTAATATTTAGAGGTCGCTCAAACGCCTTGAAATTTCGTGATATTGACAAAAAAGTTATCGTAAATGATACCTATAGAAAAAAGTAGCCTTTGTATTTTTGTGCGTCTTACCCTCTTATTTTGTGCCACTATATACACTGATTATTTGTGCAAAATTTTGGCAAAATATATTAATATTTAGAGGTCGCTCAAACGCCTTGAAATTTCGTGATATTGACAAAAAAGTTATCGTAAATGATACCTATAGAAAAAAGTAGCCTTTGTATTTTTGTGCGTCTTACCCTCTTATTTTGTGCCACTATATACACTGATTATTTGTGCAAAATTTTGGCAAAATATATTAATATTTAGAGGTCGCTCAAACGCCTTGAAATTTCGTGATATTGACAAAAACGTAATCGTAAATGATATCAATAGAAAAAAGTAGCCTTTGTATTTTTATTCGTCTTACCGTCTTATTTAGGAACTTTATATACACTGAATTATTCGCCCAAAATTTTAGTAAATTATATTTACATTTAGGAGTACTTCAAATTTTGTGATAGTGGCCCAAATGCGAACGTAAATAATAATAATAATAAAGTTACTTTATTGCTTTTTTATATCTCCGAACAAAAAAAAACGTGCAATCACAAAATGAACTATATATCTGAAAAACCAATGAAATGCAGAAAAGTATGAAAACTAATCAAATACGGAAAAAATATAAAAAACAAATTTAAATACATTAAATATATAGTAATTCGCTCATTAATTCTTGCAATACTTTTTAAGGTTACTTTTTTGCAACTTTGAAACCTTTTCTGTGTTCCTGTACCACTTGAAGAAGACACTGTCTTTGTTTTTTGTCGTTAGTGATAGTCTTAACAAATGCTTCAATAAGGGCCATGCCACGCTCCGTATTGTCGTTTACAATCCTCAGTTTCTTTGGTAGTATAAAGCCTTGTTGGTAGCTATCTTAAAGATTCGAATGCTCAGGATCAAACAGCTGATATATTTGAGTTTCTTCTTTACATGAATAAGGACGCTAAAAATATTCCAAATCATTTCTTAGTGCTTGCACAAAAAGGGTTGCTGGGAACCCAGCTCTTAGATATTCTTTCCCATTAACGATAAGAATGTGAAAGAAATCACATTCATATGTTACGAATACCTTTTGTTTGTCCAGCTGCAAGTTTGAACTGGTTGGGAAATATCCATAACTTGAAGCCATAAAGAATCTTTAACACAGATATAACACGAGGAACCACTCCTGGGACACGAAAACATACACCAAGAGAAGGTGCTCTGCTCAAGAAAATCGCACTAAGCTCTAGTATCTTCCTTGGACACTTCTTTTACATGGGTCATCAGAAGTTAACTTTGCGCAACTTCCATTACTAGTTGCACGTTGCTCTGAATGTGCTACCAACTCCTCAACCTCATCGTTCCTCACTCCAGGTTTAAAATTAGAATGTTTTATTCTGGACTATGATTGCTAAAACCGCTTAAAAAGCAGTATTGTAGATCCAATGGCAGTGGATGGTTCCACGCAATTGCGTGAACATCGCATCTGACATTGCACGCAATCAAATACCCCAATTCTACCTATTTCTTGGTTTATCGGTTAAAATACCGAGAGACCAAGAGTAGAATAGATTTCGGTTGTAATACCACAGAAAACACAATGTCTAAAATATAATGGCGGAAAGCACAATATAAAAGTTGCTTCCCTAGTTTTTTTTTCCCCAAGTTCAAACATGCTCCAACTTTAGTACCGGCAATGCATGTCGTATTGAAACACATACCACGTACGAGCTCAGTAAGTTCCCATTTATCTAACTGGTTATCGTATAGCAGCATTTTCCGTAGCAATTCCAATGCCTGACTAACTTACTAGAACCCAGAAGTAAATCATCAATGCTTGTGGTCCTGATACTAATACTGGTATGAAACCCGCCGATCATCCTTCATTTTCCCAATATATTTTGCATAAGTGTTTCGTTCCAGTGAACTATCAAAGGAAGTCCTAGATTTAAACGACTTTTGTAAGTTAACGGCCAATTCAGAGCGAATAGTTTGCATTTACCGTTTTATGGACGTTGTCAAATCCTCCCCATTTTGACCCATACTTTGTACTGTAGCAGCTACTATCAAAGTGGCTTTCTGTCACTTATACTGGGCCCTGTCTAGAGTGGATGCTAGGTGTTTTAGCCAAATAAACTCATACACCTCAAACAACCGAAAAGAAAACAGAAACCACAGCCCGAGCTTGCAGCTGCATTTTCTACCCAAACTCAGGTAAGAGATAATGCAGCTTTGGAGCGGGGGGGGGGGGGTAATCGTTACAACTCACTTTGAGCTATTATTTTATTGACTAATTACTTAGTAGAGTAAACTAACGTTTTAAGTTATTCCATTTTATATGAAGAATAATATTATTTCGGGTAATGAAGCTATATACTCCAACTCTCGAAATTGCTAATTTTCAACAGAATTCGATCGCGTTGAGCGACCTCTAAATATTATTCAATTGAGCTAAAATTTTACATACATCACATTCATGAATAGTGTAAAAAAACTGCGGGGTAAGACCAGAGAAATTCAAAAAAAAATTTTTTTGAATCACCCTAATATATATATATATAATATATATATAATCAATATGATATATATATATATATACATATATATAATATATATATATATATATATATATATATATATATATATATACAGGGTGTCCACTCCAATCGTGGACCAATAGCTAATTTCTAAACCGTTAGAGATAAGCATATAGTTTATTTAGGAAAAAATCTCCAAATTACGAAAGGAATTTTGGGTCTATTCAATGTTTTTCAAAAAATCAAATTTTAAAGGAGTTACGAAATTTAAATTTTTATACAGCCCCCCAGTCCTATCAATCATATTTAGTAAAACATTCTTGACACTGTAACGTTTAAAACTAAAAAAAAATCACTCTTCTACCACAAAAATTGACCGAGTTATGACGTTTTGAAAAATCAAGATTTTGAATGATTTGCATGACGTCCTCGAGAGATCGCTCGATGGACGTCATCGAAATCATGCAAAATCTTGATTTTTCAAAACGTCATAACTCGGTCAATTTTTGTCGTAGAAGAGTGATTTTTTTTTAGTTTTAAACGTTACAGTGTCAAGAATGTTTTACTAAATATGATTGAGAGGACTGGGGGGCTGTATAAAAATTTAAATTTCGTAACTCTTTCAAAATTTGATTTTTTGAAAAACATTGAATAGACCCAAAATTCCTTTCGTAATTTGGAGATTTTTTCCTAAATAAACTATATGCTTATCTCTAACGGTTTAGAAATTAGCTATTGGTCCACGATTGGAGTGGACACCCTGTATATATATATAATATATATTATATATATATATATTATATATAAATATATATATATATCTGAAGAATGCATGACTGATTTTGAGATATCTTTTAATCGATGAAAAGGATATCATATTTTGTACTAAAAAATCCCTGTTAGTATACCGGAAGTCGAGATTGTTTACTTCCGGACGAGCTTAATGATACTTTTAATTTTACTTGAACCCAAAGTTTTTCCCGAAAACTTTGTAGCTAATTACAGACCTTTTTATATTTTAAACCAAAGAATATTTTTTATTTATGATATATATTTTTTATTAAACCTGATTAGAAATTTTCGAAATTTTGTGATAAAAATAAGGAATTTGAATGACATTCTTCATTTTGTTAAAAAAAATGAAGCATTTCATTGGATAAGAATATACGGGGTGTATCAAAGCACTTTGTTCTGTTGTTAAAATTCAAACGTTTATAAGGGAAACATTAACGTTTGAATTGGAATTCAGAATATACGGGTCGTATCTAAATACTTTGTTCTGTTGTTCCATTTCAAACGTTTTAAAAAGACAAAAAGAAAAATGAACGAAAATGTTTGAAAAAAAGATTTTGGACTTATTCTTTTAGCCAATTTACGAACAAGGACTTATTACCCCCTACAACTTATGACGAGGAAAAAGGTCTTTAAATGGCAGAAAGTTCCAGATTCAAAAAGATTTTTGCTGCAGGCGACTTCCTTGTTCTTAAGAATCATGGGAAAACATCCGACAGGCTTTATGTAACTGAAGTCCTGTATCGAGACAATGACGAATATTTGGGAAGTCTTCATAAAAGGGTTTCCAAAATCTGGAGATCTCAAGAAACTAGAGAAGGGGCACCGTACATCCCAAACGATGCTATAAAAAAACTTAAGCCACTACGCAGCATCTGAACATCATCTAGTTTTAAGAACATAGCTTTTGTGGACGACTACGTGACTTGAATTTATAATATCCGTACACTGCATGATTTTTTGTTCTTGAAAAGACATATATATATGTGTGTGTTTTTTAGTGTTATAATAAAACATTGGAACTCATTTTAAAAAAATAATTTTTAGAATAGATGGTTATATTTGCTTTGAAGATACCTAATAATTGCTTTTTATGCTTGAGTTCCTTTATGCATGGTCATAAAGAAAAATAGTCCATGTATCTAATTGGCAACGCTAAGCAGTGTAGGGTTAAAGCTTTGTTTTACAATTAAAATGCATTTTGTTAAAATCAATTTTAGCAATGCGCAATAGCTAGATACTATTGATTGTATTCAATTTGATTGAATTATGTTGTAGCTGAATGGTGCGCATTTAATGAATTTTGGTTGGCATTTTTCAAGCTGGTACTTGACAGAAGTATTTAAGATACATGTAGGGAAAAGTACCCCAACACGGTATAGCTTATGTATTATACGCTATATTTCTAATTGTGTACAAGGTACATTCCAAAGTTAGACGTCATTTAAAAGTATACACCTTTTCAAATACTAAAAATACCTCTGTCACATTTGTTCAATATCATTTATGGGAAAAATACAGATTTCACGAAGTCGTATACGATCCCGTTTTGCCCTACTAAGGGTGGGTAAAACGATATTTGGATTTGTATGTTATTACATTTTGCTGATTTTACTTTTGATTTAGTTTTTTGAACTAAATTACGCTACTTAATCGTAAACTTGAAAAATTACATTTCCCGGAACTCGCTTAAAAATGTATTGTCTTCTTCTTCTGCTTTGAATAGGTTTTGTGGACCCATCCCTGGCAGATTGAGCATTGTATCCAGCATCCTCCTCCAGATTTCGATTCAAGATACAAAGCGTTGCAGAAAATATGCTTCTTCTTTTTCAGCTTCATCTTCTGAAGACGACGACGTCTAACCTTGGCTAACTGATGATTTTTTTTTTAGGTTTTTCTTATGTTAGGTCCCTTTTCTTCGAGTTTTGCAAATAGTGCTTGTGGTTTTTTTTTTTTTCAGGTTCAGAGTAACATTTTTTAACTTTAGCTGCCTGTTTTGCATCTCCACTTGGTTTTCTTCTACACCTCGTTTGTTTTGTCTTCAAAACATTCAAGAGACTTGTTTTGGCAGCCCTTTTTTCAGTTTTTGAGTTCTTTCTCGTTCTTTTTTTTCACATTCTTTTTCTTCCAACTCAAGTTCATATGGGCTTCCTGTTATAATTGTTTTTTTCCCCTCTTCTCCTATTGTTTTTATTTTGAGGTCTTGGTCCAATCACTCGTGGTGGAAGTAGAATTTTTTTGGTTGATGTAGGAAATGGTAGTGCAGGACGATTAGTCCAAGTCCTTTGCCTCCAGTTGAAGTGAACGGTTGGATAAGGCCTGCTTTTGTGCTCATATTTATGATACCCCCATCACTAGATAAACTCATTCAATACTGTTCTCTAGTGATTGTGATGACTGCAAACTCTTACTTGCTATGACTAAACTTGAAGATCAGGCCCGTCATTTAGGAGGGGCAGGGGCTGGGGTCAATTGCCCCCCCCCCCGACTTTGGGAAATCAATGTATTGGCATATAAGTGGGCGTGGTTTTTTCCACTTTTTGGTACATTTTATATTGTGTATGCACCCTTTGCCTCCCTCCCCCTGGAAAATTTCGAAATGACGTCCCTGTTGAAGATCCTTCGGATTTGGAATCGTTTTGTCGCAGATTCAATGGTCGTTGGGACGGCACGTTTTGTGCATCTGGCAATGGATTATATGTTCGAAGAGAAGGAGCGAAGAAATATTGGGGAAAGAAATCTGGATTATATGGAAAAATGCCTGTTTTACGGAACCTTTTCACGGCAGTTTGGACAAGAGCTGCTTGTTGAAATGATGCATTGAACATCTTTCCTAATTCGTAGATTCTTAATCCTTTTGTCAAGATATTTGAACATCCACTTGCGAGCTTCTTGTGAGCTTCGTGCTGCTTAAACACATTACCAAAACAGTAATGAAAATGGTCGGGAATAAATGGGACACATCAAAATTGTATCCCGTTTTGGGCACCGCAAAAGTATCGCGTTTTGCTCGACCATGACGCTTTTGATAACATAAACGGCTGACCTCTGAACCGTCACTCAATAGCATTATTTAAGCACATGAAATTGTTGCTAAAGGAGCTATAAACAAAACACAGTACTAACCGGAATTGTACTGAAGGACGGAGAAGCACAAGGATCGTTGCTCTGCAGTCGAAATAAGTAAAAAGTAAGTAAAAATCTCAATTGGAAACTTTGAAAAAATATTTATTTGTAGCATACGTGGTTAGCGTTGAGATATCAACTGAGAATGCTGTCATGGTGTTTGAGAGCCAGTTTAGCCAGTCTCTTGCGAGATAGTACCACCAGTAAAGCTCCGAGGCTCACTATCCCGTTTCCCCCGCCTATCCCGATTTGGGCTACTTTTCCTTAACTCCATTAAAAAATTATTACTAACGAAGAATATCAGGTATCAAGTACTCGGATTTTTTAAAAAGACTTCGCTGAAATTCAATTAAAAATTTTCAATAATGTAATGATGATTATATCCTAATTAACAAATTAACTGATGAAATAAAATTCTCACTAAAATATTAAATTTATTTCTGGATACATTTGCCTCGAAAACATCTCAAATCTTTCAAAGAAAGATTACGAAATACATTTTCCTTTAATTAAAAAAATAGTTTTTACTAATTATTTTCTCTAATTACTTGTTCTGTACATGAACATTGTCGCACTGCCTTCTTCGATTATTAGAATGCTTCAAATATTTAATTTCAAAATGATCCAAGAATTAATAAAACCTTAATTAATGTTTTGAAAAAAAAATCAAATACATATGTATCATTGGTTATTTTTGGAAAATAAATTAATTAGCTCTTTATACTAAAATAATTCGGTTTTCTTAGAACACAGTACTAGTTATAAGGCTGGATTTACTTCCTGAAGTATTTGATAGGATTTTTTAGGGTTTTTTTTCTGCTAAAATCTAGGCTTATGCTTCATGTAACTTAAGAAGTAGAAAATAGCAGAATTGAAAAAAAAAAAAATAAATAAATAAATAGAAAAATCAACAAATGAATTTTTTATAATGTGTTTTGTTGAGAAACATAAGTAGATAATTTAAAACACAATTAAACAAAAAAAAATAATGCTAAAATTCGAATTTCCAGATGTCAAAAAATCTAGAAATACAATTTTTTTTCCAGTGACATCGAAAATGATTTACTTAGGACATGTCGAATTGCAATGTTAGAGCTTCAATTAAATATAACAGGTATATAGAAATGAATCCTCTACCATAGTATTTCATACCGTCGGTGATAATTCCATAGTATAAAGAACTACTTAACATAACAAATATAGGTGTGTCCGTTACAGAAAAAAGCAGTTTTTTGATGATAATTTTATGTTGAAAAATGACAGATCATTGGTTAATTTTCACAAAACACAAATCTCAGAGTTTTCATTTTGTAACAAAGTACTCAACAAAGGCATTTTTAACTAATATGTCGCGTTTAATATGGCTCAATGTTTTTTGATTACTTATCAGCCAAACAGGTTTTTAATGCTACGAACCTTAACTTCAAAGTTTCGTCTGCTTTCTGGGGGTATTTTTAAATTATTGCAGGTAAGCTCTGTGATGGTTTTTAATGTTTTGTTACATTGTAGTTCTAAGTTGCTAAGCAAGAAAAAATGTATGCTTTGCTGTCCCTTGATCAGCAGTTCATTTTCAATGATTTTTTGATTGCTTCATACAGAGTGACCGTCAAGGCTCTTCGTCACCTAAAAATATTTTTTGAACTGTAAGAACTGTTTTTGTAAAAGATGGGTTTAGTAATAACCAAGTTGCTCTACGCTATACAATGAAGCTATTTACAGGCAGGCGGGAGGCAAACTTTTGAGGTAGCGTTCTCATCTTAGAAAGTTCTCCCAGTATTAGAGAAGAGGTTGTATACACTCGCTATGTGATGCATTCTTATTTAAAGAGCTCTAAGGGTTAAAGTCAGGGGAAAGTGTATGTCATTCTATGCATCCACCATACCCATAACTTGTAGCTGGAACGCATTTTACATTTCTGCGCATTTTTTTACATTTCTGCGAAAAGGAGGTTTTATTTCTCAATTTGATGATGCGTAACTACATTATGTTTGAATTTCTTCCCATATCTTCTAGTGTTTCTGAGACAAGAATGCTAACTCCAAGTTTTTAGTGTAGTTGGCGCTCTAAGTGGCTTCGTTTTGCAGTACATGGCAGTTTTACTATACCTTTTAATGGCAATAGCTGTTTCCGTTCAGAAATTATTGGGGGTGAAAATATACTGCAACAAGCATCCTATATACTTAGGAATTAATATAAGCCAAAGTACACGATATACACAACATTTGGATTTGATTTGTTAGTAGGCTTTGTCACAAAACTAAATAAAACAAGGTAGATTTTTTTTTCAGGATCAGTTACTATTTGTCATAAGATTAAAGTCGATCACCCAAAGTTCGTTATTTTGAAGAAAAGGATTGAAGGATATACAATAAAATGCCTATGAGAGGTTGGAAATCGTTTGAATCCGTTCCGTCATGGGCATTTTATATTTATAAGTCCTTTAATTATTATCTTTAAGGACAATAAATTTGAATTTCAGAATTATTCTTTAAACCAATCTTTACTGTTGGTACCAAAGGTACAATTTTTGTTTTATTTTATTAGTGTTTATGGAGCAAAACCTACTGATTAAACCATTCCAAAGGACCCGTTTCATTACATGGAATACCCCTCGCGTAATGTTATTGCAGGTGAGCTCAACTATTCATTATTGATCTTGAATTCTTTTGATTACATAGTATTCCAAACTTGTTAAATTAATATATATATATATATATATATATATCTATATATCTATATATCTATATATATATATATATATATATATATATATATATATATATATATATATATATATATATATATATATATATATATATATATATATATATATATATATATATATATATATAAACTTACTAGCTGACCCGGCCACGCGTTGCTGTGGCTAAGGTATGGGTTAAACTATGATGTTTCAAAAGAAAGGATAATCTTTATTACCGTTATAAAGATCAACTTTATATAAGTATGAATGCGGAGAGGTACGTTTAGAAAATACGATTCCGAGCAAAATCACTCTAAATTTTAATATTACACAGGTAAAAGTTCACAAATTACAGTAAAACCTTTTTTTATTACAATACAAATACAAAATTACAAAAAAATGAATATTGTATAACTTAAAAACCAGAAAAGGTACAATATTTACGAAACAGTCGAATTTTGAATCGCAAACTATGAGTTGTATATTTATGTTACAAAGTAATATGACTGTAAAAATAGTGTGTATAGAAATAATTTTAATCTTCGCACCTAAATAAAAGATATTTAAAAAAAAGTTTTACTGTTATTTGCGAATTTTACCTGTGTAGAATTGAAAATTAGAGTGATTTAGTTAAACATTTTATATACTGAGCGAATTACCGTACTACCTAAGGTTATAAATGTGCAAATTGTCGTCTAAGAATACATTTGTATTTACTAAGGAAAAAAAAGTAAAAAGTAAAAATAAGCTATAATAGTAATAATTTGAAAACTTATATACATGCAGAGAGGTACGTTTAGAAAATACAATTCTGAGCAAAATCACTCGAAAGTTTAATATTACACAGGTAAAAGTTCACAAATTACAGTAAAACTTTTTTTATTACAATACAATTGAAATACAAAATCACAAAAAAATGAATATTGTATATCTTAAAAACCCGAATAGGTCTTATATTTACGAAACAGTCGAATTTTGAATCGCAAACTACGAGGTGTATGTTTATGTTACAAAGCAATGTGACGGTAAAAATTGTGTGTATAGAAATAATTTTAATCTTCGCACCATAAAACAGTACATTTTCCCTCCTAAGAATTTGTTTTTTGAATAGTAAGTACCAAATGTATTGTTGAACGATAATTTGCAAATTTATTGCTGCAGATGGATACGCTTAGCAAATACAATTCTGAACTAAATCACTAAAAATTTAAATATTACATAGGTAAAAGATCACATAATGCAGTGAGCCTTTCTTTGTCTAAATACATCTGACATAAAAATCACTAAACAATATGAATATTTTATATCTCAAAGCTCGAAAAAGGTATGATATTTTTCGCTAAAATAATTTTCCTAAAAAAATATTTGTACCTAAACATGAGTGAAAAATATTTTTAAAACATACAAAATAGCATATGTTAAGTATCTAAACTGCTTTAATAAATTGAATTAAGTAAAGGAGAAGTAAGCAAATAATACTTTTTCGAATATTGATTTAATAATACTTACACGCACAATTTAAATTAAGAGAATCGGGACGAATATGCCAGAAACCGATTCGACATCCTTGATCGTTACCACTATTGCTTTTTACTTCCGAAGCAACTGACAACCCAGCAGCAGATTTTATCTTATAGAAGCCAAGAAATACAGAAAATCTGGTAGCTAAATAGATAATTTGCAATAAAAAATATATTGCGGTCATAAATTGAGATAAAACTATCCTATCATTTAAGTTGGACTAAACTGAAACTGCGTGCAAAGTTTGGTTAAAATTGGTTCAGTAGCTGAGGAGTCCATTGGCCACAAACACAGGGACACGTAATTTTTATATATTTAGATGTTTGTGAAAATTGCAACACCATGAAGGAATCGTCATAATTGAATGAAATTTAACACACAGCTGAGCGATTATGGTACAAATAAATGATTAAACTTAGAAAGTCAATAAACAATAAAATAATATTGAAATTAGTATTTTGCGTAGCCACCACGAGTTGCAATAAGTGCTGCTACGTGACGTGGCATGGAGTCGAACAAATTTTTAAGGTCTGCCTGATCAAGAGCATTCCACACTGTTTGTATGCGTACTCAAAGTTCGTATGTAGAAGCAACAGGACGAGGATCACAAACGAGACGTCGACCAACGAAATCCCAGGCATAGTCAATCGGCGGCATATCCGGGGAATACGCTGACTAGGGATGCAAGGAAGGATTGAACAGTCTTAGCGACATGAGGGCGGGCAGTATCCTGCTGAAATACAGCGCCAGTCAAGCCTTGAAGGAAGGGGACAGCTTGGGGCCGTAGAACTTCACTGATGTACCGGTTGCTGTTCAGGTTGCCCACAATTCGTAGCAATTGATATCGTCCGTGATATGATATGGCGCCAAAGACCATGACTCCAGGTGTTCGTCCACTGTGACGTTCGATAATGCACTCTGGAAGGTGGCGTTCACAGACATGGCGTCTGACGCGAATGCGGCCATCATGGTACCGCAAATTAAAGCGGAATTCTTCAGAAAACACAACATACTGTCAATCAGCACGCCAGTCCTTATGTTGATCGGCCCATTTTAGTCGCAGGCGGCGATGGTTAAGAGTGAGGGGGATCCTGTATAAAGGAGTCCTTGTGCGCATTCTACGCTATAGCAACCGTCTACGAATTGATGACGCACACAATGAAACACAATGAACCTGTAGCTGTTGACCACTGTGCTGGCAGTTGTCTGGAAGAAGTTTTACGGTCCGTCAGCACCGTGCGGATCAGGTGTCTCTCATCGCACGCTGACGTCACATTTCGGGGTCCACTCCGGCATTTCCGAGTTGTCCGACACTCGTGCGTCCACTGCATTCAAACACATATCACTGTGCTGCTATTATGCTGCACACGAGCAGCTACTTCACGATAAGACAATTCAGCTTCACGAAGGCCGATGAACCTCCCCCGTTCAAATGCCGTATGTTGTTGAAATCTTGCTCTTTTTCGTCGAAGAGGCATAAACAACGTCTTAACTTACGTTTATCATAAGCAGCTAACCACCTATAACCAACCATACACGCCTTGCTTCAGCCGTCTATTTATTCGGATAAATCCGGTGTTCATAGGGCGCTGCTCAGCGTACGCAGGTGCTACGAGTCTAAAATTCTAATCATTTGCATATCCTACTTTGCATTTCAGCCCATTCCCGCAAGTCCTTCATGGTGTTTTAATTTTTACAAACATGGGTTTATATATATATATATATATATATATATATATATACTATCTCTTCCTCCTGTTACTATAGTTTCCTTTTCAGTGCATTTGCTTATTACTTCATATAATTAGGAGTTACGAATAGGAAAGTAAACGAAACCACACTGCAAAAAATGAATGTTGTTTTTACAGTATAATACAGCTCATTTTATAGTAATAAATTGTAAAAATAGTTAATTTTACAGTAATAAGCTGTAAAATTGCTAACTTTACAGTACTACATTTTACAGTTTTAAACTGGAACCTCTGCTGCTAGCAGTAACTGCTGTTTTTACAGTAAAATACAGCTAACTTTTACGGCAATAGACTAAAATTTCTAACTTTACAGTAAGAAACTGTAAAATTGCTAGTTTTATAGGTTACTACTGTGCCTTTTACAGTTTTAAATTGGAACCTCATCTGCCAGTGTTACACCGTAGAAACGACAGTTCATATTTTGCGTGGATAACAAGCAAAGCAGTTTGATTAGCTATCAGGATTATGACTGTAATTATGGACGTTCGCTCTCCTCGGTTGCGAGCTCTGAAATTTTTTTTTACTCGAGAGTATCTAAGAGCGAAAAAGTGTTTTTAGGATTTGGGTCATTCCATAGAAATGTCAACCTTAACCGAAGAAAAAAAAATACCGAAGTGACAAAAGTATCAAAAAATAAATAAATAAGTAAATAAATAAAAATCATACAACATAAGAAGGTAAAAAAAATGAAAAAGTATTGTAATTATCACTGAGATTAGCCATAACAAATAGTTTGTAGTGTGTCTACTGCTTGTTATTCGATGGTTACGTTCGTCACTCGCCATCTTGAGTAAAAATGACACTTAAGACTAAAAATAAAATAAAATTTAATAAATGCGTTTTATGTTTTTAAAAGCCAACTTTACACCTTTTTTAAATATATCATTCAATTTTTAACACTTGCTTAACTTTGAGACATTTTTGCCTCACAACATGAGCATTAATTTTCAGGATTGCAAAAATGTTACGTTAGTCACGCTGCTATTTTGGTTGAAAAAATATCTACTGTCAGGAATTTTGCTTTCAATTCTTAGCAGAAATGTGACATAGATACCATGTATATTGTAAATCTACCAGCGTAACTGAAAAATATTTTTAATCCTTTAAGTTACAAGTAAAAACAGTTACAAAATCAGCTCTGAATGTTAAGTTAGCCACTATGGAACGACCCATAATAATAGCTAAAAGTGATTATCACGATACTTGAAAATGAGAACAATTCGATGCCAGAAATATTAATATAAATCGAACATACAGTGAAATTGTCGGAAACAACGAAATATATACAGAATGTTTTTCTTCTTATAAAAGAAAAGACAGTGCTCCTTATTATATTTTTTCTTCACGTGGCTGAATTTTAAACAGCTATTTGAACTCAAATCACGTAAAGGACATTTTCTTCCCCATTTATATCTCCCAAAAGACTTTCCGTACATTTTTCGAGACATTTTTTCGTCTAATGTTTTTTCCCATAACCCCTACGATGTATGACATTTTTTTTTTCAAATTTATGGCATCTAATTTGTTAATTCCAACTTGATATTACATAAATACACACTCTTTTATGGTGTATCGAGTACCCGCATCTCAATTTTTATTTCTAAAATTTCATTATTTTATTATTACCTTTTAATTTGGATGACTTTTCAATTCTATAGGAGTGCAGTTTTAGAATGAATTTGAGCACGTTACATTCAAAGCCATGAAATCAGTTTTCCACAAGAGTTAATCAATATGCGAAAAGGAAAAAAAAGTTTCTCTCATTTTCTCTTTGCTTTTTTTTTTGAGACTTTTAGTTTTTTTTTTAGATTTAAAAATTAAGTTAAATTATACTGAAGCAAATTTAAAAGAAAGATTCTGTTATTAACAAACTGGCACAGTAGAGAGACTACAGATTCGATAAATGCTAGCGGATAGTCTAAGTTAAATTTCTTCAAAGTACCTGTGCTTAAATGCAAATTTATTTAAAAAAAATCCCCTTTAGAACGAATAACAGCAAAATAGGAAACTGAGCGATCGTAATTTTTAATAAACTCTTTTCATGGAAAAGATAGGCCAAAAGAAAGCAAAATAGTTACCATAAAAATTGTTTTTATGCTACTTTTGAGGAATTTCTCAAGCCAAACACGTCGCAAAAACGCGCAATTTTCTGTTTATATGAAGTTTAAATTTTTAGTGAACGCAGTATTGATAGTACATTCTAACAGCCGTTCCGATATTTTAGTTCTTCTTGGTATCACAACCGACACTAACATTAAGTTACGTGTCGCTAATTTGGAATATTCTCTCTCTTTGTGACAAATGATAAATAATTTTAATAAACGAAAGTCACAGATAGCCATATATGAGAGTAGAATACTTCAACAAAAATGGCAGTAAATTTAAAAAGGAAATTGCCCGAGCAAAACGTTCGCGCGACAGAAGGAACGCAAAAACCAACTTTTTAAAGCATTTCTTTTTTTTTATTTTAAAATAACAGCAAAATTGTGAGTTGCTTGACTATATGCACTGATAGCGGTGAAAATATCTTTAAAATGTTTTACTTTTGAAGCTTGATAAACTATTTCTAAAACTATTGTAAGAATTAATAACTTATTTTAAAAGGAAAAAAAAAACTTTTGATAAATAATACATATGATGATGGAAAGTTGGACTAAAATTCAGCTAAAGAAAAAAACTATTATAATAGTTTTCGGTCCACAGTTGAACTCAAAACCCATCCCATTACAAGCACAATCACAATTTTAGTTTATCATCACAATTTTAGTTTACTACCACACAATAAGCGATATTTTGCTGCAAAAATAACAGTATAATACTGACAGCAGAGGTTCCAGTTTAAAACTAAACTGCATGGTAATAAACTGCAAAATTGCTAAATTTTACAGTTTATTAATGTAAATCAGCAATTTTACAGTTTATTACTGTAAAATTAGCTGTATACTGTAAAAACAACGTCTATTTTTTACAGGGTGGGTCTGTTGTCCGTCAGTGGCCGGCATGATAAGCTTTAAAATGAGGGGAAAGCCATAGAATTTTATAAAGGAACTAGCTGATGTGCCCGGCGTCGCACGGGTTTAAATGCAACATGCCAAATCCAAGAAAATAAATATGTGACTTTCAACTAAGCCCAGTAGAATCATATTTCTCAAAGATATTTTTTGTGACCATGCGGAAGATTAACTGGGTGTGAAGGAGAACGTGAAATCAAACTTAAATGCGTTATATTTATTTTATCCGTGTGATTTTCCAAAAAATCACTTTCTATTTTCTAACTGTTGCCAAAATCAATTATCTTTTTATTTAACCCGGTATCGATTATTGGCATAGATGAATACAAAAATCCTAAGAAAGCAATAAATTTCATACTTACTCCAGAGAAGCCTTGGTTCAAATTTTCATCATGATCACTATTAATATTGTTGTTGCGAGGCAACCAAATTTTTGCAACAATGGACTGAAAATTTAATCATTTAATGGGGAAACTATATGAAATTTACTATTTTCCATAATAACTTTTTTAAACTAAGCTTTTTAGAAATAAATTATAGCTTATCCTGCTCCCTGTTACTGCAGCTATCTACGGTGAAAAAATGGTTAAAATCGGTTCAGTAGTTTTGAAGTTTACCCCGGACATACGCATACAAAAGTAGTCTTTTATGTATATAGACTAGCCGGGTTTACAGCGTGAAAATTTTTTCTGACCCAGGAGCCATAGGAACGGATCCTATACTCTGGTTCTGCACCGAAAAAAATGTTTTAAAGGTCTTTTTAAAGAAACTAGAATAAAAAGATCGTTTTTGGTGATTTTTCAAATATTTTGGGGGCCACGCCCCCCCTCCCCCCAAGTTCCCCGATTATTTTCTCGGTGCTCATGATTTAAAACTTTGAGTCTCTCTTGACCTTCAAAAAAATTTATTGGTGAATATAAGGCTCCTTTCCCCTCCAAAAAAAAAATATTATAGCCCTGAAACTAAGGAAAAATGAAAAAAAAAGGGGGGGCGTTTAAAAAAAAATTGGGACGTAATGGGGGAAAACGGGGGTCATATTCGGATTCAGGGGGTCATTTTACATAAGAATCAGCCTTCAAAATACCAGAAGCATTTTCAAGGTTTTTTTTTGTCGAACAGTGAGTCAGTAAATGCTTCTAGCTAACTTCTACGTAACGACCTTCAAAGTATCAGCTGACAATTTTTCCACCGAGATACAGCCAGCTGACGTATATATTTATCAATAGTTACATATAAGCTATCATCTGGTAAATTTTTAGGCGAGAGGAAATGACTGAATTTTTTTTTTTTTTCTTCAAGCTTGGGAGGTTCCAACTACTCATCCCCCCCACTGTGCCGCAGCTGACGGTCATAGGGCTTTATGATACTGTTGTCTGATGCGTATGGCCAATTATCTATCGAGAGGAAATAATTAACCAAATTTTCACCTGGCTCTCGGACTATAAGCTGGTATATTAAAATAAATACATATTTACAGTATCAATCGCACTGAAATTAACCATTTCCAAATATTGCTCGTTAAATAAGTCCCATTATTAGTTTCTATCCTCGTGACAACATTGGTGAGGTGAAAACATCTTATGTACCTAGAGCCGCTATATAGACAGGCCGACGCATCAAGATTAAGTTTCACCACTTTGGATCCAATTCCTTAACTTTTACTTTCAAGTTTTCATTGTTGCGGAGTAGGGTTACCAGAAAAAAGTTTTGGCACATTGCGAAGCTTTGCCAAATCCACGTGCCGCTAATAATAGCTCACAGTGAAAAATTACCAAAACGCAATGACTAACCTGAAAAAGACAACCACTCAAACACACAAGCACGTGCTGGATCCAAAGTGGTGAAACTTAATCTTGATGCGCCGGCTCATCTATATAGGGGCCTTATATGTACCTAATTTAGAAATTTTTTTGACTATAAACACTTTCTATTCTCTAACTATTGCCAAAATCAATTTTTTTTTATTTCACCCGTTAGCGATTGTTGGCTCAGATAAATATAAAAATCCTTAGAAGGCAATAAATTCCATACTTACTCTAGAGAAGCCTTGGTTCAAAATTTTCAATATGATTACAATCAATATTGTTGCTGAATGGCACCAAATTTTTGCAACAATGGGTTGAAAATTTAATCATTTAATGGGGAAATGACATAAAATTAACTGTTTTCCATAATAACTTTTTAAAACTAAGCTTTTTAGAAATAAATTATAGCTTATCCTGCTCCCTGTTACTGTAGCTATCTAGGGTGAAAAAATGGTTAAAATCGGTTCAGTAGTTTGTAAGATTACCTCGGACATACGTTTTCAAAAGTAGTCTTTTATGTATATAGATAAGGAAGGCCTCGCTCAGTGACAGAAAACAAGCAAGAGAATTAAAATATAAGATTATTAAATCAAAAACCGCAGTAAACGTTGTTAATTGGCACGATTGTTTAGTAAACGCATTCTTTTCACATGATGGAAGTAAAACTCAATATAAAGCCTTTAAAGCCGTTGGCGTAGGGACGTTCGGCTATCAGTTCTTGTTTGATATTGTTATAGAAACTAATATCTCTTCGCTTAGTCATATTATTTTTTGCTTGGTGTTGAATTGAAAAATTTTTGTAGAATGGATGAATGGATAAACGAAAAAAAAAAAAAGAAAAGGAATGCCTAAATTTTCTCACGGCAGTGAAAAACTTTAAAATAATTTAGAAGACAAAGGGATTTGTATCACTTTCAACATATATTTAAACTTTATAGTAGAAGAAATACCGTCAAAAATAACTTATTTTGTTAATGTTATCATTTCTATGATTAAACGAAACAATAAATACTGAAGCTCCTAACTCATATAATAATTTATGTAAGTAAAGAATATCTGTTAAAATACTAATATTTTGCAAAGCATGCAATTTTCGCACCGCAGAATAATGCATTTCGTTTTTGTGCTTTTTTAAAAACAAGAGAAAAGTAAAAAGGTCCCCAGAGTAAAAATATCGCCCCGTAAAATATCCTCAAATGTAAATAACCCTAAAGGTAATATGCTTTAATGAAAAGTTAGCACATAAGCGAATATAATAATTTGATATTGAATTAAAAACTTTAAAATTCAGAAAATAAATTCTTACCCTGGAAACATTTTTTTACATAGAGAAAAAGAAAATCTGAAACTTTCCTTTAAGACGGTGCTTTTAACTATTTGAAATTTTTTGTGCGGATACTAAAAAGAACGCGCTTCCATTATGTGCTTTTTTC
Source organism: Uloborus plumipes (assembly GCA_038373865.1). NCBI lineage: Eukaryota > Metazoa > Arthropoda > Arachnida > Araneae > Uloboridae > Uloborus > Uloborus plumipes. The sequence continues at coordinate 20,860 of JAXGGA010018196.1, forward strand.
TTGAAAGTTTTGTTGGACTAGCGCTGAATATCAAACAGGGATAAGACTTCTGCTCTGCATTTTTTTTGCAGCAAAGTTACAGAGTCACTTATCTAATGTGAAATGTTTTATGACTTTTCTACGTGACGATTCTTATGGTGACCGAAAGAAACAACCTAATCAATAGAAGAGTTCTTAAGATTAAAAATCTGGGGAATTAACAGATAGGATAATTTACTAAAGATGTTGCAAAAATAAATTGCAAATATTATGAATTTCGTTCACAAATAGTAATACAACGCTTTATAAAATTTTCACTTCGTAATAGTGAACATTTATCTTCCAAAATTTTCACTCAAGATGATGTTATTGTTGAGCGACTAAGCATAAAGGTTTCAAGGTTTCAACAAGGAGTGTGTAAAAGATCTTAGTGCTAAACAAATGCTCTTTGTATTACTATCCACTATAATGTCCTTTGGGGCAAAACGGAATAATGCACTGTAAAAATATATAGTATAATACAGCTAATTTTATAGTCATTTTACAGTAATAAACTGTAAAGTTGCTAGTTTTACAGTTTATTACTATGCATTTCAATTCTAAATGGAGCTTCCGCTGCCAGTATTATACTGTTGTTTTTACAGTATATTGCAGCTAATTTTATGGTAATGAATTGTATAATTGCTAATTTTAGTTATAAACAATACAATTGCTAGTTAGACAGTAATAAACTAAAACAGCTAGTTTTGCAGTTTATTACTGTACATTTTACAGTTTTGAACTGAAACATCTGCTTTCAGTATTATACTGTTTCAACAACAGTTTATTTTTTGCAATGTGGATTTTGCAATTGGGGTTTTTGAGGTGTGGATTTTTTGATAAAGAAACGCATCATGAATCATTTAAACATTCATAATTAAACAACTCACAACTTTAAAACACTTTTTAAAGAACAACGTGATTTCCATAAAACTTGCTCAAATCGCAAGTACGATGCAATATTTGGTTTATCCTAGAAGCATATCAAAAGAAAAAAAAAAAAAAAAAAGCATATGCCAGTCTTTATGTTACAAAACAGTTAGAAAACATGCTAGGAACTTTCCTGCCGAGCCATGACTGAGAAATGTATAAGTTGTTCGGAAAGAGCCATTGTTAACTTTTCTTTCTTCAGATGACTCTATCATAATTACTTCTTCATGATCAGTTTTAGTGACACGCAATAAACTACGTAAGATAAATACTTGTAACAATCAATTGCTGTTTTTTACTTTAAGTCGTTAAAAATAAGTATTGGTTTTAAACACTACCGTATAATCTGAAAATGAAAGCTTTGGTAAAAAGCAAGTATTAAAAAAAAAAAAAAAAAAAGCAGCACAATAGTACAAATTTGATCAAATTGACATATCCTCCGCTAAACGGTTTGGAAAAACAATTTGATAAAAAGAGATAAAAATTTTTCGTTATTTCGAAAAAAAAGTACTTTCGCAAAATACCAAAGACATTTCAGTAAAATCAGCAAAGAATGTCCAAAAGGAAATTCTTAGCACTGAAAGAGACTGGCTCAAAACCTAATAGTAACAACAAGAATTAGATAAAGCTGCGTTGAACAGACTGAAAGAAAGTAAGCCTTTAAAAAAAGTTTTTTTTCAAGCGTAAGAAGAGGTGAAAATATGATGATTAATGAGCAGGGCATAAAGTTGTACCAAAAGCAAATTTCTTGTAAAAATACAGTTAAATTAACCTTTTTTGTGTAAAAAAAAGATCTTCACGTAAATCTTTA
>JAXGGA010018197.1:0-22618 GCA_038373865.1 Uloborus plumipes
ATCAAACAGGGCACAAGGAATACTTTGAATAATTAAATATATTTTCCACTGACAGAAGTCTTCTCTTTGCCAAATGGAAGGGACAGATCTCAGGAAACTCAATTACATACAAAATCAATCGTGGAAGTGAAAGGTTTTGCTGTGTACAAATGATGACAGAATAAACCTAAGAATGCAATAGTAATTATTGAAAGGTATCGGTTGTCGAATTCAATGTATGCATTTAATTATTGTGAAGTCGAAAAGGACAATTACATTTACTCTTTATTTTGTTGGCTCACTCGAATGTATGGAAATTTAGCATTGTTTCGGATGTCAAATTGGTTCTACATATCGTATTAAATCCATAAATATTACCTTTACTGTAGTTCTGGAGTTTTATTAAAATAGAAGAATGTAACAGATAAATTATGTATAAATTAGTTTTAGAAGATGATTAGCATTCTTAAATGCTGGTCAAATGTTTATGTCTTCCTTTCTACAGTGAGGAGAGATCGCAAATTTTTGAAATATGCAGTAATTAATTGCATTTGGCAACATTAAGCAACATTAATTGCATCATACAGTGCTTATTAAGTTGTAAAAGTTTAAAAACATTAATTTCAACACTTGGAACGCGAGTTATTAATGTAATAGAATGTTGATGTGTAGTAGCAAATCTGTATACAAGCCCGTTAAAAAAAAATAGGTGCCCATATTTTCTTAAAAATTAATTTCTTTGATTTCTTTTCTTTAAAAGTGAAATTTGAAAAATATAGTATTGAAGCATTACATTCGCCTCTCATTTTTTCAACCAATATGTACAGTTAGCAAGCTCAAATTCACTTATTAGATTTCTAAAATGCAGTTCATTTCATATTATGTGCAATTAAAAATTTTTTTGGATATTGAAACAGAGAAACATTTTATGTGTTTGCAGTGCCATATCCAGACAAAATTAAAACTCACCTGCGTAATGTAAAATAAAGGTGCAAAGTCTTAAACAGCGCATAATCAATTCCGCGTAAAATGAAGGTCTATTGTATTTAAAGATTACACTATTTATTAGAATTGAGCATGGTACTTTTGAAAATAAAACCTCTTTAAGGTAAGACTTCAAATGCAAGAAGTTTATCTCCAGTGTTGAACAAAAATATATTTCAAAAAAATAATACATTTAATATGATGTGCTTCGATTGCGAAATATTTTAAAGAGTAGATTTTTCTGAGACTAAAGGTAGAACATAATCCCTTATCTTCTAGAAAACTTTTAGTAATGGTATTTTAATTAATAATTTTGCACTCTTTAATGCATCATGGTGTTACGAGCAAATAGTACCATTTGTGAAGAGCAGTATTCTCATTCTACACAATAAACAGTGTATGCATCTTTTGAAGATTTCTCAAATCCTTGTCTAGTTTTCCAATGGTATTAAGATCGTGAATCTTAAACTTCAATCTTCAAGGAATAATGTATTTATGGGCGATTCTCTGTAAACTCGTCATTTTTCACACGAAATCTGTCCGGGCAAGGTTTTTTGAAATGTTCGTATAATTATAATACTATTGCTCAGAAAATGAATCTATTACTTTGGTTTGAAAGAGGGCCAATTGAAATTTGTTTTTCTGATAAATCATGATAGGGGGTAAGTCCCCCGGCCTAGTATAACTAGGCAGGGGACTGTGCCAGGCGACCGTGTTTTTGCTCTTCTTTGCGTAATATCTGCAAAACTATTGGAACATAATTAGGTACGAGACTACCTATCAATTTAGGCACAAATCCTGGACATAATAACTAATATGCTTTATAATTAAATTAATTGACATTGATAAAATCACTTCCCAAAGGACTGTTTTCGCAACGACCCTGATGCATACTTTCATCACAAATGTGGCTCTCAAACTAAGCAAAGTAGCGTTTCATCACCGTTCTCGGCGATTTCGGCAAATTCACACTGATTACTTTAAACTTCATGCCAAAAAGAATTTGCAAAAGTTATAGATTTTTCGTATTACAGTTTTGAATTTGTTGCAGGGGACTGTTTGAAAAAACTCCGGACAGAATTTATATGACAATTTTAAGTTTTAGAAATACGTAATTATACCTTATTTCGTAAGAAAAATATAGCTTCATTATTCTATATTTAGATATTAATTGCCAAATTTATGTAGTGTTAATAGGTTTTTTTGAAATACTATCTTTAACAGTTGTTGTATGGGATTGGGACAGCCGGGGGACTGTGTTTTTGGCGCTTAGATAATTTCTAGAAAAAAAAAATAAATTGTTATCACTCCAAACACAATTGGGCCACAAAGAATTAATGCTTTACTTGTATTAAGATCGATAATTACTTTATTACACTTTATTATTTCTAAAATACTCAGTCCGGACAGCCAATTACCTGTTTACAGAGAATCGCCCTTATACAAAACAGAAATACATTTCTTAGATTTGTTTGCTTCCTGTAAGTCCTTATATTTGCTTATTTATCATTCTCAAATGCATATGCGTATGGGTTATCCTCACAAAATAGTCTTTATGACGTCCAACACTGGAATTTTGACGATCAAGTTTCGTAATTTTCATTAACTAATCATGTACTTGAGCATAATTAATTTGTGAAGCATTGTTTTAATATGCAATACACCGCCAGTTCATTCATTTCAACCAAGGACTGCAGTTTCACGCTTATTATGCACTCATCAGCATGGCATAGGAATTAGCCATTGTTTAGGGGCGGTTACTTACTGCTTTATTCTTTTAATAGTTTTACCTTGTCGTGTAAATACCGGAAAAGAAAAAAATACAGAAATAAGTAAATACATGAATATAATGCCGGTTGAATTACAAATAAAAATCACATTTACAGTAACAAACATAAATGTTAACCTCTTTAACGTAAAACCTCACGTGCAGAAAGTTTAACTCTCGCTAGGACTGTATTTCAGAAAATTTATAAATATAATACATCTCTTGCACCATGAAGTAGCTCCAAGAGTTCTGTGTGTTCCACTTACAAAACATCTTGAAGAATAATTGTTTTAGAAACTAAAGGGTCGTAGATAATGCTATATCTTGGCGAGAACTCTTCGTAACGATGCCTTAATTGATAATTTGGCAGTCTCTATGCATCACATCGCTATGAGCATACATTTGTCAGTTGTGGAGTCCATAATTCTTCCGCCCTAAAGAATATATGGCCGCTTTTAAGATTACTGAAATCTTAAATCTGCAGTTCGCTAATGGTATTATGATTTTGAATCTTGTGAATTTTAATACACAAGGAAAAATGAATTTATGTAAAACGTGCATGAATTTCGTCGTTTGTCGCTTAGTGTCAAGTCATTATATTTGTTAATTTAGCACACTCATGTATATATACGTGTATGAGTCATACTAAGAAAAACAGTATATATGACTAAATGAAAAATGATCAGATAAGCTTTGTGCTGAAATATAATTGAAGTTAAAAACCAACATATATGAAGCAAAACTTAGAGGGAAAGAGCTAGTTCTATCACTGGTAGTTCTCTCAAAGCTTTCATGGTGTGGGCTGAGCTTTTTGCATTGATGAAGAGTCCATTGTAGCCCTAAAATTGATATTTTCTGTACTTTCTATCCATTTTGTGCCTTATTTACATTGGGTTTTAACTTCAAGTACACATGACGTTCAAGAGTTTGGAATTATGAAAATCATTGTTCATAATTTCCACAGTCTAACCATATGATTGTGCGTAAGTAGTTTGGTAAGAGTTTTCTAATTGTTTAACCACTTCGTGTAATACAGTGGACAAATAACAGAGTAGAAAGCTCAAGTCTGGAAAAAAAGAGAGAGAGAGAGAGAGACATTGGATCATAAATATGAGTAGGTCCAGTACGAGCAAGTAAAAACATAAGTAAACAAGCATTAAAATAATGATTAAACAATGTTATATTTCTGGAAGAAAAAAAAAAACATCGTTTCGTTTTATTTTAAAAGTCAGCAATAAATTATTATAATAATTCACTTTGCGGGTGTTTTTCGTAAAATTACTGCTAAAAAATCGAATTTTTGGATTACTACTGTCAAGCATAAATGCTTTTCGCTAATCAGTATACACATATTTGGTTATTTTTTTTTTCTTTTAGTCAAATGGATACTTCAAACTACTATCTTTATTTTCACATTTTTATGCATTGTATGTGTGTGTTTACATTTGCTTAGAATAAATATTTTACTGAAATAAGAGGGTTTTAAGCAAAAAGAACCTGTCATTACATCAGCAAAATTTAGATAATCAAAATCTCGAGATATACTTATTCGGGTTCATAAAAAATAATTTATGTTTAGGAACAAAACGGGCTATCACTTTCCTTCAAGAATGCCTGGAGTGGAAAATAATCTTCTGAGAAGCGCTTTGGGCCAAATTAATTAAATTCGAAATTTTTACGGTGTTCTTCTTTTGTGTGAAGGAGAAAGAATACTAAAATTCTCATAAATAAGACCTTATCTCAAAAGATTTTCCTTCACGCAGTCTCGAAGCTACCGGAAACAATTTATTAAAAGAATTCAGTAGATTTTTTTGCATCAGGTTAAAACAGTTTTTCATTTAATTAAAAGCTGTTTACAATGCAGTATGGTTTTTCTTAGCCAAATTATACAAGTCTTTTTAAACGACAAAAAATGAGAAAAAAAATTAACTTTATGGAAACTTTAACATGACTGTCATAGGAAACTTTAAGTTCGTAAATGGAATATTTGCTCAATTTTTTTTAGTTTCCCATATCCAGTTTAAACAGTATTTTTTTAAAAACTAAATCACGGAATCTAATCGTAACACATATTAATTGATACTTTGAAATGTTTCCAATTTAAATTCAAATGCTTATTTTACTTATTTGTTTATTTTTTTGCATGAAATATTAGTAATAATTAAATTTTCACGAAAAACTAAAATTTTAGAACAATAATGATACACAGCGGCATGTGCCGTTTAAGTCACTCATGATTCAGTAATGTTACATTTAAAGCTATGTATTTCTAGATATTACTAAGCTGGCTATTTGCTATTGAACTATTTAATGTATCAATTCAAATACTGTGAAGTTCGTGCTCTTAAAGTTAGGGGTCTAAAAGTCTTGGATTCGGTACCTATCAGTCACTTAGGGTGACAAGAGTGAGATTTCTCTTTCTCTTTATCACTTTTTGCTGACACTTTGAAACTGGTAACAGAATGGTGCTTCCCTTTAACGGTATGATATACCAAAATACTTCGAAAGAGCAAAACGTTTCGTTCTTAGTTCTCATAAAAATGTCAGTAAGATTTTAGCTTGCAAGTGATAAAGAAAAAGTATAAGTAAGCAATCTATACTTTTAACATCAAAACCAATTTCATAGAAAATGCCTATTTTTTTTCAAATTTCGCTTTTATAATTTTAAGTAGTGGTATTTAAGAGAAATATTAATTGCTACGGTATTATAATGGGAAATTACTTACCTCATAGAGTGAAACATGATAAGTCTTTTTAAATGAGTTTTTTTGATATTGAAGTGTATTTCATGTACATCTACAAATAATCTACAACTGCAAATATTACTAATTTCTGAACTATGGCTGGAAAGTTTGGTGGTATTGTATAATCTTTCCTGGTGCATTGATCTTTAAAACCGCTGTATTAAAGAATTTGAAACAAGAAACCCATTTACCATTTACCGCAGGTTCGAAACACCATTTTTCGATGTATTACGAAGCGTAAAGAGCTCAAAAATGATGCCAAAAATCTGCTCTTTTTTACAGTGCGGCTCAAAATAAAATGCCATCTGCTCATCAAAGTCCCTCAATATTTTGGTCATTGAGTTTAAAGTGTTACTAAAGGTGAAACAGAGCAAGCATTATAAATGCATGAACTAGACGCATTCAAACGTAGTATGGAACAAAATGTAAGTTTTAACCTTTTTTTTACAACCGCCATGCTTCTGCGGCTGTAAATATTTGAAAAACAATCACACATTATGCCCAACTAGTAAGATTTGACATAGAAAATTGTCACGTATTTTGATTGAGAATGGCAAAGACAGTTTACGAAGGCAATTTTGTGTGCATAATTAATATTATGTAAAAAAAAAAAAAAAGCTATTAAGCAATTTGGAGAAAATACTCGCATATTTTGCTTCATACAACATATGAATTTTTGGAATTATTTGAAAACATTTGAACCGACTTGAAATCCTAATTTTTTCAAAGGCGTGATCTTTTCGGCATACTTCCCATATTTTTAAAGTATTTATTCAGGAAGAATACAGCACATTCTGCAACAAACAGTTCTGCAGCGTGGGGAGGATTGAATTTCGACTGAGCTAAGTCAGGTTTTTTTTGGGGGTTAAAAGTGATGTTTTTAAAATTTTCATTTATGTGAAGTGGCTAAATTAAGCGCGAAGAGTTCAAAACTTCTGTGCATTTCCAGATAGAGCAAAAAATGTTTTCGAAGGCACTAACTAACATGCAAGTGAACTTTTGTTGTGCCTTAATGGAAGAAAATGAAGCTTCTATTGTCACATTGAAAAGTCCTGACCTCGCAAGAAACTCACGGTCGAATTTCCCAATGGTAATAATTGTTCTAGATTTCGGCCTAGGCATTCTCACTCTAAATACTAAAATTCCGAGACCCAGCAGCTGAGTAAAACTCACCCATAGATTTTTGTCGCACATATAAGGACCTTAATTTTCTACGTTTCTATGTCATTTTATTCATAAGGATTTTGTAACAAACTAATAATAAGTCTATTTATAAATTATGTATTCCAATCATTTTAGAGAAAGGTTAGGATTTAATAAAAGTACAGCTGCTTATTATTACTTTTTAACTGGTAAAACTTTTCTTCTCTGGTTGCATTACATATATTTAAATACATTTTAATACTATTTCTTTTTTGAACAATTCCAAAATTCATAAAAATGACTTGTATTGAAAGATAATTATTTTTTGTGTATTTCAATTGTATTTAACTCTAAAGATCCTGTGACGAGTGAAAAGCAGTTCCAAGCAAATTACTTATTACTTACGGAATATTCTGAATATTTTCGAAAAAATTTTACTTCGTTTTTATTAACGATTTCTGAGTAAAATAAAGTTTTTTTTTCTGCTTAAACCTTTGCTAAGAAAATTATTAAAAGGCAAATAATAGTTCCCAGTGAAAACTTTTTTTTAAATTTCTATTGGGTTTCCGGGGCAGTAATTCTTTTTTATTATTCTGTAATGCAGCGATAATTGCTTTTTTAATGAGTTTTATGATAATTTTATGTAAAACATGAATAATTTCTGCTATCTTCTTACTTATATCATTCCTTTTGCGTGTGTTTCAGAATAAACGTTTTGACTAATTATATTTATTTTTCGCTGTGAATCTTCTTTAATTACATATTAAGTATTGAAATCTTTTTTTTTCTTTAGATAAAAAATGAAATATTTATCTGAGATAAATTTACTGCTATTAGTTTTTTTTTTCTCAAGTTGTTTCAGAATGAACTCTTTTCAACTATTACCGTGTTCTTTTTTGCAGCTTTTAACCGAAATATACCAATATTTCATTTATTAGTTCTGAATACAAGATTTATTTTAGCTGGATATAATTATTGCTTCAAGCTATGGACTATATACATCTATAAGAAACGACTTTCTTTTGTATGAAATGTAATTTGTACGCAATTGTAAGCATTTTGTAAGCAATGTAAATGCATCTGGCATTTTTATTTGGTGTTTCTTAAAGTTCATGAGATATATATTTTCTTCAACCGACCGGAATTCTTTTACCAGTAGTTCAAGTATTTGACTAATGTTTAAAACTTAACCAGTAAATATGGCTTTAAGACGATCACTGGCTACAGAAAAATGAAATATAGATTTGCCGCTTTAACACTTATCTGAATTCATTTGCTCTCCAATTTTATAGTGCCGTCTGTAATCGAGCGAGAGAAACTCAGAATTTCATCTGCTTTTCTGTTTAAGAGGAACTCAAAAAAATAAACTAAATAAAATTACTACATTATCTTTCTTTACCAGTTTCTGAATGTTCCACTGAAATTAGTAAGTACATTGCATGAACTAAATAAATCATGAGTATGGAAAACATGAATATAAAAGATGAAATTTCAAATATTTTGCGTTTAAACGCAATAACTTAATTTACATAAATGCTTATTTTGAAACCTGATATATTACATTGTAATATACATTGTAATTACATCGTATATAACAAGGTCCTCAGCCCTTGTTTAGGAACGGTTACTCACTGCTTTATATTACATTGTGTTGTTTTAATAACGCAAACCAAATAATAATAGTATTCCGTTGTCATTAAATCAATTAACCTCATTCATTTAAATTTGAATATTTATATATTTGTACGAAGTATCGTCAAATAAAAAGTAAAAGCGAAATAAATAAATAAATAAGAAATCGAACATATTTTGTAAGTATTTCAGCCCGTAGTCCTGCAAAAACAGGCGCATAATTTACGTTTCTAATTAATTGCTTATGTTTGAATGTACTAGTATACATCGCATTCCACATTGAAGTCTGTACAATTAAAACTATTGCAATAACAAAATGATGACAGAAATAAAGAACCCGTACTAGAAACAATAACTTCCAGAGAATAAAGTTGGAAAAGATTATAGTTTTTAAGTGTACATAATTACTTTTACTAAGTAATTGAAAGATTGGAAATGGATTTTCCCTGAGGTTTGACAATATATATATATTTTTCTTCATTGTTAATAAGAATTGAGACACAAAAAAGATTTAAATTTCCCGAAAGTAATTACCCTTGTTTGTAAGATTTGTTTTTAAACGTAGCGATTTTTGAACATTTGTAAGTTGAAAACTCTACGTGTAACTGCGAATCCTTAGTTATTATTTTATTTTGTTTTATCGAAAGCATTAAAAAAGTAAATTAACAATGATGATAATTAAAGTAATAAAATTAAATTGTTCAATGATAATAATGTAATTTGTGATTGCAGATTATTTCTTCTATTCAAGGCAATTAAAAACTTAATTAAAAGCACTGTTTTCTTTTATCGTAGACTATAGTTTCTGAATGTTATAATACGCTGTTAGGTGTTTGTTTGAACTCTGCCTTAGCTCCGGTAATGGAGATGCTGCTATGTAGATCTTAACTCTATTAATGGCTTTCTTCATTTAGGAGATATTTTTACAGTTTACAGAAATTTTTAGTCCTCAACTTTCACCAGCACTAAAATTATAAGTACATGTAATATTTTCGTCTTGGAAATACTTCACTTTATTGTATCCGTCACTTTCATATTTATTTTTGTTGAATGTTTTTTTTTTCTTTTAATCACCAAGTCCAAGTTATTTAGCTTACTTAGAATATATTTCAAATTTCGCTTTTCATTTTTCAACTACGCGATTTTAAGTAATGCAAAATCAAAAGCCTTAAATAAACCAATTTTAATGTTATTTGCATTTTGCAGACTATGACTAGTAGAGATTCTGTAACCTTACATAAATCAGTTGTTTTTCTATAACGTTTATCACAAATGGCGCAAACAGAGGACTCTAAAGGTAGATTTGCTGAGTTAAATGAGTCTGTATCTACTGAAACATAACACTCTTACTAATGCGGTGTTACATTGCTTGCACCTTCAAAAATATTTGAGAGATAGTGTTTATAAGTTCATTTTATTGTTAAGCTTTGTACACGTTACCGACTAGGACCTAGTTCTCTACTTATTTTTAGTGCTTTGTTCTTATAAACACTCCTGAATGTTTCAATATCTTAATGGGTAAAAAAAGTAATCTTTTCTTTCTGCTGAAATTCAATATACATATAAAAGTCCATGAAGCATTTTTTTTCCATATTGTGATATTTTCTCTCCCGCTTTATATCTTATTCGCATTTTGTTTCAATACTTATATTCTATTTTTAGTTTCAGTATTTCATGGCCCTTTTTCAATTTTATCCTTAATATAGGAAAAACTTGGCTCAAAGTGCGATATAAGCAATTGCTTAGCTGCTCGTAAAAGGAAAATAGTTTCTTATTTCCTTCTATAATCTTATGATTTGGTAGAAGAATATAATACATCCCATTCGACAAAACATCAACGAAGGAAATGTGCCTAAAGAAAATATAAACTTCTACATTGTTTCTTTATAGGATATATAATAAATACGATGCCATTTAACTATACATTGTTTTTTCAAGCATGATATAGGGTCTGATCAGCAATGTATAAGAAAAGCTAGTAATCACTATTCGTCTGCACGTTTTGGGAATGAATTATAAGTCAATAATATATTTTTGCTTCATGAGTACATTTGAGTCCAACATTGAATACGTTGTAATTGTAACATATATGTTTAAAGTTTTAAACATAAACATAATATAAAACAATGTATAAGCTTTCTAACATTAGTGAAGCGTTTACCATTTGTGCATAAACAATAATAAAAACATTATTATTGAAGAATACAATACGATTGAGTGAATGCAAGTACATGTTTGTCAAATCTTTCTGAATGCTGAACATATTTTGATATTCTATCTTTAAGTAGTTGCTATCATAAAGCTGGGTTACCATGGAATAAATTCCATTTTTTTTTTGATAAATTGCTACAAGAATTTCAATTAAAAAAGCATTACATATTTAGACAATCAATAAAGCAGTATGAATAAAATAGTTATCATTTTGAATGCAATATAACGCAAAGAAAAAAAAAAAAAAACAGGAAGAACCAGATGTTTTTTTTTTTTTTTCATTTTAACTCGTCGATTTAAGCTCTGAAGTCAAACCAAATAAACGATTCAATGAAATACGGCTGTACATCATTTGTAGCAAAGAATAACGGTAACATGCTCAACAGAAATATCTGAAATGTCACTGAGATTCATGGAAATAATTCGATAAAGAAATGGAAACAAATCTGAATTTTGTGATCAACGAACAATTCAGTAATAGCATTATAAAGTAACAATGTAACGTTCTTTCTCGTAAAGAAAGTGAACAAAAGACTAACGAAGAGGTAATTCAAAAGTGACAATTCCAGAATACAGGAGGATTTAGTTTGATGCGTGCCAAAAGGAAACTTGCCAAAAGAGGTAATCTAATAAAAATTACTGATATGAGTGTAAATGTTCTCACTTTTGTCTTGATATGGCGAAAAATGTGCTTGGAATGAAACTTTTCACAATTGGATCATAAGTTTACGAAAAATTCAGGAACAAATGAACATGAGGTATTTTATTTTTTCAAAAGAAATGAATAAGTTTCTTGCCTGGTCATTTCGTCGGCACCATGCTAAAATTACGAATGTGAAAATTGGCACTTTTCAGGAGAGCCAAAACACTGGATATAATTTTTCCCCATCTGACGAATTTGGTTATTTTCAATTTTTAAATTTTATTCATATCTTTAAGTGTAAAATTATCGTTCGAAGATATCATTTAAATTTAAATTATTTGTAAACTTGGAAAACGCGATTTTTCGCATTTGTTATTTTAGCATGGTGCCGACGATTCAAAATGTTAAATAAACAGAAATGGATTAATTGCAAGAAAGAAAAAACTTCGAGTTAAAAAGAGCAAGCTAGACTGCATTGAACTAGAGTACACTCCCGATTATGCGTGAAATTACGTGGTATGGATATCGCTGATAATACGAAAAAAAAAAAAAAAAACATGAAATAAGGAGTAAAGAAGATAAAAAATGTATTTTGCTTAAAAATAATTGCATTGCTTGAAACTTGATATGTGCAAACAGTGACGATAGGTGCAGTACAAAAAAATATTTATATTTGAGGTTCTCAAGCATAGCTTATTAATTGCAGCATTTTAGCTGCAATTATGGGACCATCAATTATGAGGTGTGCCCTCACTTTAATCTGTGCTAACCATTCTGACAATGCTTAGTCCAGAGTAAAATACGAGCAGTTTCTCTAGTTTTTGCGCTTTTTTCTTCTGGGAGCATTTTCTGACATTGAAGCAAATGTCAGTAATTTACCTTTTTAGCGTACTTTCACGTTAAAAATAAAAGAAAGACGAAAAAAGTATTAAAAGTGGCTTAATGCATCTAAAAAATATCGCCAAGTCCAAAAAATATCGCCAAGTTAAAAAAATATCGCCAAGTCCGAAAAAAAGCCAAAAAAAATAATAAAAAGATAAAATGAATATCGAAAAATTAAAAATTTGAAAGTAGGGTATTGAGATGGGGAATTTGTGTGTCGGTCGGTCGGTCTGTCCACCCCCCCCCCCCCCTGCCTAATAACTTTTGAATGAACATTCCGATATGGACAAACTTTTTTTTGTTGGAAAGATCTTGGCGAGTACAGCTCACTCATTTTGATTTTTCGATTTGAACAATTTTTGGTTCAACTTTGAACAGTTCAAACAAGCTGTCACCCCTAATAAATTTTGAGTTAACAGTCCGATTTAAATAAACTTTTTTTTTTTTTGTTTGAAGGATCTCAGCAAGGATACTTCATTACCGTATTTAAATTTTCAATTGGAACATTTTTTCGTTCAACATTGAACCGTTCAAGCAACCTTTCCCCACCTAATAACTTTTGAGTGAACCGTCCGAATGGAATAAACTTTTTTTGTTTGAAAGATCTCGGAGACGCTCGTTCCCATATTTCGCTTTTTGATTTGAACCATTTTTCGTTCAATATTGAACCTTTCAGAAAAAAATTTAACATTAGCGCCTACGGGGAATTTAAGTTGAATGTTGATCCTGAACTTAAAGTCGGATTTCCTTCAAACTAACTTTGTAAAAAAATGGTTTTGATAAATAATGTTTGTAAAGTACTTTTCTGAATAATCTTCTGTGAGGACTCTGATTCCGACTCCGACTCCGCAAACATGGCGGAAATGCAGGCTCAGAAAAAAAAAAAAATGACTGACTGTGCAGACGATTTTTTTTAGTTTCTTCATTTGTTTTATTTTATTTATTCATTTGTTTTATTTTATTTATTATTGTTATTTTTTTTCTTTTTTTTTTTTTGGCAGAAGATTTTTTTTGTAACAAAACTTTTTCATTCACCAGGGCATTTTATTTTTTATTTATATTTAACAACTGGCAACGGATTAAAAGTGAAATTCGAGACATTTTATTAACGGACGAGTTTTTTTCTTTCTTTGATAAAATGTGTTTTGATGTTCTTTGTACTTTTATTTATTTATATATTTATTTATTTATTTATTATTTTTTAAACGATTGAGGATTTTTTCTACGGAAGAACTGTAACAGTTACATTCTTTAAAAGGTGCGACAAAACTTTATTTATTCGTTTATTTACTTTTTACGTGTCTATTTCATCTGATGAGAAGGGTATATTTTGCTTTTAGAAATCAGCTTTAAGTGCTAAAAAGGTATGTTTGACATAATTTTCAGTCTCATACAGTCAAGAGAATAATGATCAGATGCTAGAGTGCCGATGTCGATGAACGGGAAAGTAGGCTCGTTTAGTTCTTGACAGAACTTCTTGTTATTTTAATATATCTATCACTGCTGTTTCTACGATCTCGTATTTTAAACACATCAACTTTCTTGAAGCGCAGTTTTCTATTTTCGATATAATTTCCAATTTCTGTGTAATCGTTAATACAACTTTCTTTCGTTTTTCAGCCATTGTTTACGATAGAAGCTCTGAGTAACAGAAACTGCGGGTCAGAACACTGAAATGTAATTACGAGTAGGTACTTTCTGTCAAATAAAAATATTCAGCAGCCCGGAAATGAAAACTAGAGCAAAATAAAAAAAGGGATTACCCCATCGGACACTTTCAAGAAGACTGTAGGCATTTTCCGAACAGTCCAAGATCCCACACGGCTTTACCTACTCTCATCGAATTTCCTAAAATCATTAACATGAATGAAGACATAAAAATTACGAATAAAGCGATAAAGTTAAAAAAATTCTACCTGTTTAAGATAACTAATCAAGGTTATCAGGGGACAAAAGGTGCAAAAAAATGACTGATTTACCCTCATTGAATTTCATAAGCCTGTTAACATAAATCGAAAGTAAAAGTTGTAAAGAAAACAACAATATAGGGTTGTCCACCTTTTTCAGATTCCTAACCAGGATTGTCAGGGGCTAAAAGGTACCAAAAAATGACTGATTTACCATCATCGAGATTCTTAGCCCCTTACAACATTGGTTAGGGATCCGAAAAGATTAGACAACCCTTTATTCTCGTTATATTTACAACGTTTACTCTCCATTTATATTAACTTGGTTAGAGAACTCGGTGAAGGTAAATCGGTCATTTTTTGACACCTTTTAGCCCCTGAAAACCTTGATTAGGGATTCGGAAAAGGCAGACAACTCTATATTGTTTTATTTATAACTTTCACTCTCCATTTATATTGACAGTTTTAGAAAACTCAAAGAGGGTCAATCAGTCATTTTTTTGGCACCTTTTAGCCCCTGCCAACCCTTATTAGGGATCTTAAACAGGAAGAAACTTTTCTTTAGCGATTTATTTGCAACTTTTACTCTTCATTAATGTTAATAATTTCAGGAAACTCGATGAGGGTAGGTCAACCCTAGTGGGATCTTAGACTATAACCTATCCCGGTGAGAACAGATGATGAGAAATTGAATACCGGATTTCTTCTTTAAAAGTACAGTTCGTATAACGGCAAGAGTACTTACTAATGCTTTAGGGTCCTTTGGGAATAAGGGTAGGGGTCTTCAGAAAATTGTAACTACGTGCATCATCTGAATGCTTTTCGGCAAAGCGTGTCCCCTCATGACGTATGACAAAGTGGACTTGATGACAACTGAATGACTTTCATGTTCTTTCGGAGGGAACACTTGTCGTGGGAAATTGAACACCTTCTGGGACAAATGGATTTTAAATCTGTGTTTTTACGAAAAATGTTCTATCTACAAGTGCAAAAGTTAACTAAGATCTTTTTTCCAGCGAGACCCTCGCGGATAATCGAGAGTTTACTATATATAAAAAATATATATGCAAAACTTTAGGGGTTTAAAAAATATATGTTTAACTTTGTCTGTTTAAAATTCCAATTAATTTTATTTTCCAAGTTTATACAATATGGCATTTTTTGTCTTCGGTAAAGCATAGGAGGCACACAATATGCTTGACGAGTTGTCTCATTGGGCATCTTTAGACACATAAAGTGTGATGAGAGTAATTTGTATATTGTTTCCCCTCGTATAGTTTACTCATTAGACCCTACTGCTTCCTAAGATAAAACATAGTAGCTGAGAGTCAAAAAGATTATTGAAAAAAGCAGCAAATTTGTTTTAACTGTGATTTTTTGTATTCCTTAGGATTGTTACTTTAAAAAATAGCATTTGTGTAGGAATTGTGCTACATCACAACAAATAATGTTGCCACGTTTCAAATGAGGTTTTTTTTCTCAATGAAAAACACATCAAGCAGCGTGTTCTTGCGATTTGAAATTATAACTCGGCATTAAAATAATATATATATATATATATATATATATATATATATATATATATATATATATATATATATATATATATATATATATATACACATATATATATATACACTGCGATGCAAAAGTTTAGACAAAATGCAAATATGTGAATAAAAAGAAAACTATTCAACGAAATGCTTTCAAATTTCTACTGCAGGTAGACAATATGGTCCCAAATACGTGTCTGGAGTTCTTAAAACTATAACTGGAATCAAATTTTGGATATTACAAAAGACATTTTTTTACATTGTTGCAAAAGTTTAGACAATAGTCAGATTTTATGCAAATATCCCTTGAAATGTGATTGGTGGAAGAAATGCGGTACTGTATTATTCATTTATAAAGTGCAGAGATTGCTGAATAAATAATCAAAATCTCAAAAGCTCCTTAATTCTCGTGTAAAGAAGATGAGAAAGTTTGAAAGCCGAAATTTGAAAATGAACCTACTTTATTAATTTTTTGTCTTTTAAATCGGCTCTAGTATCGTAGTACATTGTTTTGTACTTTGTGGAGAACAAATTTAGACACGCGTATCGATCAAAAAGTCCAAGAAAAATTATATTTCTTAAGGATGAAGGAATTGAAAAAACGGTTCAGGCTGACGATTCGCCCCTTAATCCTACAAAACTTCAACTTGAGTCAAAAACAGCACGTGACAGCATAAGTAGATGAACAACCGAATAGGAATGCATAAAAAAAACAAAGAATTGTGCCTGAGCCTTTTCGGACAGAGTGTCCCAAATAAGCCAAATTTTAATGTGAAAAGCAGCATATATGTATCATCGTGACTAAAAAATGAATGGTACTTTCTTTGATAAAAATTATTAAAATTGGGATGGCCTAGATGGATTATAATTCTTTTCGCGGGACTTGAGAAATATCCAATGATCATATGCTGTGCTGCTTTTACCAATAAAATCTGGCTTATTTGGGACACTCTGTCCGAAAAGGCTCAAGCACAATTCTTTGTATTTTTTATGCATTCCGATTCAGTTGTTCATCTACTTATGCTGTCACGTTCTGTTTTTGACCCAAGTTGAAGTTTTGTAGGATTTAGGGGCAAATCGTCAGTTCGAGCCGTTTTTTCAATTCCTTCATCTTTAAGAAACATATTTTTTCTTGGTCTTCTGATCGATACGCATGTCTAAATTTGCTCTCCACAAAGTAAAAAACAGCGTACTACCATACTAGAGTCGATTTAAAAGACAAACAATTAATAAAGTAGGTTCATTTTTAAATTTCGGCTTCCAAACTTTCTCATCTTCTTTACACGAGAACTACAGAGCTTTTGAAATTTTGATTATTTATTCAGCAATCTCTGCACTTTATAAATGAATTATAAAGTACCGCATTTCCTCCACAAATCACATTTCAAGGGATATTTGCATAAAATCTGACTATTGTCTAAACTTTTGCTACAATCTAAAAAAATGTCTTTTGTAATATCCAAAATTTGATTCCAGTTATAGTTTTAAAAATTCCAGACGCGTATTTGGGACCATATTGTGTACCAGCAGTAGAAATTTGAAAGCATTTCGTTGAATAGTTATCTTTTTATTAACATATTTGCCGTTTGTCTAAACTTTTGAATCGCAGTGTATATATATATATATATATATATATATATATATATATATATATAAAAATATTATGATATGTGCCACACAAAGTATATTTATGTGGAGATATCCTTTAAAAATGGAGAAAAAGTATGCAAATAAAAATGCATTATCTAAATAAGAGTTTCGTTAAAACTTGTCTCTTTACTTAAAATAAAAAATAAAAAGAAAAAAAAATCATAAATTCGAGAACACTTTAACGATAATGGTATTTTTTTTCATGCCGTACTGTTTTTGTTCGGGCTGGGTATGTAGTCTTATTTAAAGGAGTATTTTTTTTTTTCAATTTATATAAGAAGAAAAGTGTAGATAAAAAAAAGTTGTAATTTACTTTTCGGTAAGAACATTACTGTGCAAAAAGTACGATTATCATCGTTATGAACTCTCATTTCCATTTAAATAAATCCTTCAAGAAAAGAGGAAGCATTTTCAAGAAAAAAAAACATTATAATGACCCTTAAAGTTTGGAAAACGTGATGTGTATCCTCTTGGTTATTTCACCTTTTTTTCATGTGTTTTCTTTAAAGTGCTAAAAAAAAAGGCTCTTCAACTTTAAACATTTTAGACTGTCAGCTACAAATCTTTGTAATTTCTAAATTTACAAAAAAACTTTTTTTCGAAAATGTGACTGTCAGTCTGTCTTCTGCGTGATTATGGGTAGCTTGCACATAGCTAAACTATTCCAGCATTTTCTATGAAATCCTGTGTGAAAGCATTCAAAGCATTTTTTTAAAAATAATAATAATAAATAAATAAAAATTAAATGATTTGTCTAAAACTTTATTTTCTTGGTGAAAAAAAAAGAAAGAAAAGAAAGTCCTCTTTTGAATATAAAGTTAGTAGTTCATAAGTGAAGTAGACAATAAATAAATAAATAATAGTAATAAAATAAATATTGTTTGTAATACAGTATATCTGCTACAGTAGGTTATGTAAATTGTTCGTAACGCATTTCAAAGTTTGATGTAAAACTGTTGTGCTGGTTTGAAACACGTGAAATATAAAGGTATCATAAAAACCATGATATAACTACTTGATATAAGATAATTAGAAGTGTATGCATTTTAAACATTTCGTAAATTATGTACTTCTATGAAGTTAAAGAGGAATGATTTAACAAGAGCTACTGTGTTTTACTGACAAAACGAAAGGGATGTAATATTTAAATCATAATTACTATTGTTTTTAGTTATAAATTAAAATATTTTTTTTAAAATAATTGCAGTTCAATATAAAAATAATATGTTGAAATATTTTTGTTTTTAAAATATTAAATTTTGATTAAAACTTTTCTAGTTAATGCATTAATTACTAAATTATAACTAGAATATGGGTTTTTTGTGTTGGGAGGGGGGGGATTTGGTTTATTCTAATTTCTTAGCTTTCTTACTTATAAATTTAAAAGTAAGTTTTTCAATAGATTATATGCCATCAACTTTTCTCACTGCTCTGTATCGAATTATAGCGTAAAATTACTAAATAATAATGTTTCAGAAAACCATTTAGTTCCAAAACTTTAAAAGAATTATTTTAAATATTTTAGTTCCTTAATTTAAGGGCGTTTTTAGTTATGCTATAACTACATTTCCTAAAAGATGTTTTGAATATTTTTTTTGAGTACTAAATATTTTTCACTCTTTACTATGAAATGTATTATTTTACTTTAAACTCCTAAAACATTAAAAACATCTTTAGAAGTTTGTTTCTTTATAAATAAATTCAATAAGTTAATTAAATAAGTTAAATCAAAAAGAGTGTACTTAATTAATTAAACTGTTTATTTTTTGTTTACACATAATAGGCAGACATGATAAATAACAAAAATCATGTAAAACAAAAATGTGCATTTCTTAATCTCTAATATCGTTTGTCAAAAATAATTGTGTAGTAACATGCTTTATCACAAGCGTATGCTATTATGCGTCCTTGTTACGGCTTAAAACATTAACTTAATGTTTAAGTGCTTGAAAACTTTCCATGCATGCACATAAATTATAAACATACTACATGCCAACGCGTTGACGAAATTAATGATTATGGCGTCATTTTAAAGAGTTTTCGTCAAGATTTAGGATTAAAATTTAGTTCTTGGTTAGTCTTTCAAGACCCATTCTCGAAATTCTTTCCCAGCAGTACCACCTCCTAACGCTGAATGTTATTTTAGGGATATGGTTTAAATTTTTGAACATTTATCTCGTAAAATATCACTTTAATGCAAATTTTTAAAACCTAGGAACTTTACTTATTTCTGTGAATTTTAATCCTCAATTATAGCATTTAATTAAAGTAACATATTGTATGATGATTAAAATAACATATAACATAGAAAATACAAAATATTGAGGAGACGATTATTCTAGTTTAGTAGAGATAAAAAGGATGTTTTAAATCATTTTCTGAGTGTATATAAAAAAAAAATGCTTAATTGCATTAGAAAGTTTAAAAAATGTACACATCTGAAAAACTGCAATTTTATTATTATTATTATTTTTTTTTAAATCTTGAAAGTAAAAGTTTTATGTGTACGCTTATCTGTATCTTCTAAAAGCATAATTACCAAAAATAGTACGGGAAGATGAATTTATTTCCTTAAAAAACGAAGTTCTATAAAAAATGTCCCTCCTTGTTTTTTAAGTGTTTTAAACATATCATTTATTATAATTATAGGTAACATTATTGAGAGCACATTTAAGAATATGAAACATAATCTACGGATATGTTGAAACTATTTAAAATTCTAAGAAACTTTTATCATTATTTAAAAGGTAGTCCGAAAAAGAAGTACGATTGATTACTCTAGTAAACAAGAGAAAAGAAAACTAAAAATTCGATATTAAGTGTTTTTTACTTCCTTTTACGTAGTAAAGGAAGTATTGTGATCGCGAAAAAAAAATCACTCAAATTTGAGTCTAAATTTTGATTTTGCTCACTCCCGAATGAATGTTCCGTAGTTTTTTCGACCTTTCAGCACGTGCATATGTACCTACCAACATATAAGCAGCCGAAAAATCCTTTTCAACCACCCCCGAGTTAATACGACGAGTTTTCTCGTGACGTCTGTATATACGTATGTGCGTATGTATGTATGTGGGTAGCATAACTAAAAAACTATATGCAGTAGATGCTTCTAGCTTGGTATATTAGGCTCTGATGATGGTCTAGTTGTGCACCTCCCCTTGTGGTTGCATTTGAATGTTCCCAAGGGGGTGTTTTACCCCTTTTTGGGGTAAATCAGTGTTAATTTCAAAGCAGACTCAAGTTATATGAATTGGCGCGGCCATTTGTCGATATGTCGCAAAGCTTTTGGTCGCCCAGGGTTTGACGCCAACTTAGCGACATATCGCCAAGTTGGCGACAAATTTGGCGAAAAACTTATTTTTTGAATTTGGGTTCAACTTGGCGCTATTGGCGATATTTTGCGAAAACTTCACTGAATGATATTAAAATCAGCAATACTTAGAAAATTAACCATTGTAAAATATTTTTTGCATTGTTTCGTGGCAGATTAGGGGAGTAAATATTTGAGTTGTTACCTTGCTCCAAGCACTTTTTTTCACACTTAAGGCAACTACTAAGAAATTTACAAGTAAAAGGAAGTAGTGTGGGGTCCATACCAGATTTTTTTAAATATAATTTTATTTTTGCTGGTATTATGCAAAAATCTCCAAAGAAGAAATTAAATATGATCAAAACAATTTTTGAATTTGATCGGTTGAAATTAATGCACGTTGCTTGTTTCATGATTTATTCCCTAAATATAGAAGATCATATATACACAAACTTATCTTAAGTTGATTGTTTTTTTCTTTATTATTAAGGAACCATACAAATAGAAAAAAATGCAATTAATACAGAGAAAGATTTCGCACCAATAATGGAAATTTCTCTTTTATTTTTAAAATTCAAATTTAAAATCAAACACTATCGGACAATGCAAGTAATTCTTAAATTATTCTCCAAACATTTCTTTAAATGCTAAAAATTACCTGCAAAATAATATAATAAAGGACACATTAAAAAAAAAAAAAAAAAAAGAAAAAATCATGCAGTCTGCTAAAAAATAAACCTTTTTTTCAAAGATATTTTAACGAAAAGACTAAAATATTTCAAAACTATTTCCAACCAGGAAAAAAAAGGACTATTTGAAAGTAAATATAGTTTGGTACTTGAAAGCTTCATTGAAGCAGCAACTGTGAACGGTTCCTTTTTAATTATATTTCTTTTCATTCATGAAACAAGAAATTCCTCGATTGTATTCACAAAGCTGACCTGATTTTTTTCTAGTGATTATTTAAGGTAGAACGTTTTTCTGCTTGATGAAACACACTACTGCATTTTCTAGTGTTTCTTTTAAATTTTCTTACTAACTTAAGCAATCAATCGTTTGCAAGTTTTACGCAAGATAAATTTAATATTATATTTGTCGCTATTAAACTGAATGAAGATAACTTTTTTTATGGAAGAAATATTTTAACCAAGCTATGACATAATATTTATCACAAAATGTACATGTTTGAGCATTTACAAATTAAAATATACTTAACTATATAGCATACTTTCTAAAAGTCATTATACCAAAAAAACGGTAAAATTAATAAAATAAAATAAGTAAATACCCAGTAAGTATTTTATAAATGTTTATAGTATGTTGCACAGTAATTGGCTAATAAATGCCTTGTACATAACACTGAATCTCGAAATATTATTATATTTCTTTAACTAAAAACCATCATTTGGCATCATTTAATATCTTACAAAAAAAAAAAAAAAAGCACCCTTTTTGTTTATTGTTTCTAAATCAGTTGTGTCTTCCATGCATTGAGCTTTATTTGATTTATTTCTCTTTTTCTGACTTAGTTCTTTTTTTGTGTGTCACCGTATCATGAGTTATTCCAGAATATCCCTTAAACTTTTATTCCACAATTTCCGAGACCTTCCTCTATCAATGCAAGTAAATATAATATTGGACATTAATATATCTACACTGTAAAAAATATATGTTGTTTTTACATTATAATTCTGTTAATTTTATAGTAACTAACTGCAAAAATTGATAATTTTACAGTAATAACTAAAATTGCAAATTTTATACTAATAAACTGCCAAAGTGCTGCTTTACAGTAATAAACTGTAAAATTGCTAATTATACAGTTTATTAGTGTGGATTTTATAGTATTACACTGTTTTTGCTGTAAAACACAGATAATTTTGTGGTAAAAAACTGTAAAATTGCTGCTTTACGTCAATAAACTGTAAAATTGCTACTTTTACAGTTTATTACTGTCGATTTTACAGTTTTAAAAGAGAACCTCTGCTGCCAGTATTATACTGTAAAGCACAATTTTATTTTTCGCAATGTATATTTATCAAAATATGAATAGATACATGACTTTGAGTATTTCAATTATATCTGACTTATCCCACTGCAAAACATATATTTTACGTTTTTGAAAATGTGCGGGAATATCTAAAGGATATATTTTCTCCTTCTTCAAGGGACGTTTAACTTCTCATTTGGAGCATGAAATATGCAAGCTAAC